>PVIY010033148.1:0-28344 GCA_004026745.1 Myrmecophaga tridactyla | reverse complement strand
AGAGGGCCTTGGAAAACCCCTCTGAAGAGTGTTTCCGAACTGTGACCAGGATAAAAACATAAGAGATGACCAAAATGATGAATGATCCCAGAGATATAAACCCACTGCTGACGGTTACCATGAATTCTAGTCCATAGGTGTCTATACAGGCAAGTTTGATGAACCGAGGAAGGTCACAATAAAAACTATCCAACATGTTAGGGCCACAGAAGGGCAATTTTATAACAAAACTCAGTTGAGTCCCAGAGTGGATCAAGCCAATTATCCATGCAGCAACCAGAAGGAAAATGCACATTTTTTGGCTCATGATAGTCAAGTAGTGGAGAGGCTTACATATAGCAATGTATCTGTCAAAGGCCATGGCTATGAGCAGCACCATCTCCACACTACCAATGGCATGCATGAAGAAGATCTGAGTGACACAGCCTCCAGAGGAGATGACTTTGGGCTTTCTGAACAAGTCAAAAATCATCTTGGGAGTAAGGACAGAAGAAATACCCAGGTCAATGAAAGAGAGATTGGCCAACAAAAAGTACATCAGGGAGTGTAAATGAGGATCAGAAGCTACTGTGAGCACAATGAGAGAGTTTGTCATCATGCTTGCCACATAAAACATGGGGGAGTACACAAAGAGGAGAAGTTGGATCTCCCAGGTATTGGAGAGTCCCAAGAACACAAACTCTGACACCATGGAGTTATTTGCTCCATCCATTGAGTTTTCAGCTGGAGCGCCTCCAATATTATGACACAAAAGAAAATAAAGAGGAAACTGAAATATGAATGGTAATACTGTTCTACAATTATTATGATTCATTAGTCAAGGATATGCACACTGCAAAATTATATGTCCTCTCAATTCAGACTCAGGTCCTTATGTTCATTAAACAATGAATTTCCCACAGGGTTACCTAACTAACCTGAGTTACTTCTACGTGTAATATTCTTACCACCATGGGCTCACAGAATTACTTCAAACTATAAACAGGAGTTGATAACTTTGAAAACATAGTAAACTGAGAAGGTTAGGGAAAGTAGGGCATTATAAAAGAGAAAAGAAGGAAGAGGTGGGAATGACCAGTACTCACAAATTCTATGTTTGAATTGCTCATGGAGTGTTCTTCAGTCATTCAAGTTGTCTCTCCTTTTAACTTCACATCATCTCATGCACATAATGTGACACTTATCGCTTATCGTCATTCTCACTTCACTACCAACAATTACATTTACATTTCAACCAAAGCCCACAGAGCAGGGGTGAGTATAATAGAGCCTGGTCTAGGACATATAGCTGACCCAACAGTATAAATAGAGAAAGACAAGGGTGAAAAATGGATTGATGAGTGAGCATTAAAATATACGTGGGAGTAACTAGTGGGATTGTGAACAGCCAGGATATGGCTAAGGTATACAAGGTGGGAAGGTGTGGTCTATGAAATCAAGGACGTTAAAAGAGACAATTTGATTCATCTGTTCAGATTCCTCATAGTCTCTAAGTTTGTGATCCTGAATATATAGCTATTGGAAACCTAACCTCCCAGAGATTGTAGGAGATAAATGTGCACTAATTTCATAGCTGGCATAAAACCATGCACCTCCTGTCCCTCAACTCCATTGATTTTAGCCTCTTTTATCTCATCTCTCAGCTTCAAACCATACAATGCCAATTCTTACTGTTTTCTGACCCTAATCTTTGACAACTACATGAATCTCCCTGATTCTTTCCTATTCTTATAAGGATACATTTTACCAGATGGAAGATATAATCTCTTACCTGGGGTCAAACACATCAGTATCTCAATCCCTCCTCAATACAAAACTCTTGAGCAGATTGCTAAAGGTAGGGAGTTTGGAGAAAAGAGGGATTTTGGAATGGAAAGAAAGGCTGGTAAAGTAAAAGTACATGAATGCATAAGAAGCCTCATGTTTGGTATTTAAAGTAGAGGTCTTTCTTAACGGCCTCTAAAATAAAATATTTTGTGTTTACATGAATACAATCATAGTCACTATTCAGTTTTACATAATGATTAAAGTTTGTCAAAAAGCTACTATGACACAATTGTCCCAGAAACAATCTAGCCCAAATTTCTCATTTACAAATGAAAAAGTAGCAATCCAGCAGGGGACACACAACTACTTATAGACAGAGAAGCTAGGTTTTTGATCCAGATATGTCTTTGTATTCTACATACCAGAAAAATATAAACAGAAAAGAAATAATCCAAAACTCTAAAATTCTGAATCCAATACCTCTGGTCACATGGGATATTAGATGAAATTTAAAAATCACTTTCCTCAGTTATACCAACTCGTGGCTATTGACCACTCCCAATCACTAGTAATATTTAAAGTTTAACCAATATTCTATTTCCCCCTTGTAAATTTTCCCAGTAGTCTAGTTCATAATAAGCTTTTCCCTCTCTCACTCTTAAAGTTAGGAAACTTAAATTTTAATTTGAAAAATATTTTCCCATATAACAAACCAACTGCAATATTTTGCACCATACGAGAACTTTCAGGTGTTTGTTGTTGGCAAGGAAAGACACACAAGTTTCTGCTGGGTAATTCAGAGAAACTTTAAAAAGCCTCAAGGATTTGGTGTGAGCTTTGACAAATTGGTACAAATTTAATAAGGTGAGAGGAACACAGAAGATATTCTGTGAAGGTCAAATAATAAGCTGCCTTGATTACAGAAAGTATCTCGCTACTAATGATCTTTCTTCCATGTGTTCATTTTTATAGATGCTATCGCCACAAATATATTTTATGTTTGAGGAAGAAAAGGACAATTTCTTTTGTCTTCTTTGTTGCCTAGAATACAGAGTGAAATAAATGGTAAATATTTATTGATCCGATTAATAACATTTCTCTGAGGCAGAGTCGTTTCTTCAGGGCCATAGTTTTTCACAGTTCCTATTTTTTGTAAACTAATGACTTTTTGCATTAAGTCCAGTGTGCATAAAGGATATTTCCAAATTCAAACATTGTTAACACATTTGCTAACCATTGTCAATCAGAAAATACCTAATATTCCTGCTAAAAAATCCCAATTGAAGAATAGAGAAAACTCTTAATGGATTTTATTTAAGCCAATGGTTTAAATGATTAAGTCTTAGAAAGCAAAAAAAGGTTGTAAAGGAAAAAACTGAGACAGCGATAAAGAGAGAAAAGCAGCTTCTATTTACCAAGCCTCATGAAATGATTAGTAGTAAACTGCCATATCCTTCTTAAAGGCAGAGAAGAAAATATAAATGTACCTTCACCAGATTTTAAAGGTTTTTGAAATAGGTAATAATGGAATTTTCTAGGTGGCACAATATATACCAAATGCTTCAATATAGCTGATCCTCATAATTATATATTCAGGAAATAAAGGATGGGATATGTCAGATGGTAGAATTATTTTCAATTATAGATGAGGAATCTCAAACTCAGCCAATTTGCAATTTACTCCAAACCGGTCAGCTAGTTAGTTGGGAAACAAAAATCAGGTCTTCTGACACAAATTCAGTGCAGTTTTCATGAAATCATGCAATAATGGATATTTTTTCATAATCTAAAATAATAATCCATACCATTTTCTTAGATGCATAGTCCATTGTGTACACATAAACATTTGACCCATACATAATTTGACTTACCTATGATTTCACAGCTACTGGTGGTAGAGTCAAAATTTAAACCCCCAGGTTATTAGTACAATTGGAAGGTACTGTGCTGATGATAAAGGGAAAGAACCAAAATACACCAAAAGATTTGGTAAACTCAGGGGTCACTTATTCATTAAGTAGCCATTAAAAATGATAAGCAAATTCATGGCTGGAGATAAAATTTGGGAATAATTTAAAATTTGAAGTCATGAGAAAGACTTCTTAAAGAACAACATGTAAATATATTGTTTAAAATTAATGAAAGAACCATACATGCTAAAGGAGCAACTATCTAGTATTTCTGACAGTCATTATTATATCACTACTATTTTTTTATATTACCTGCCTTTTAAAAGTTCAGCTTCCATGCACTGCAAAAGAATACAAGGTAGAAAGGAGTGGCAAAAGTAAGGAAAGATAGTCACTTTCATGGCTACAGAGTGATCAAAAAGGAAAAGATTAAGAAGAAGACATAGTCTCAGTGTTCTGACACTAAAGAGAGAGCAAGAGATATCAAATAGTAGATAAGCAAGAATATATAGGTAATAAATGGTGACAGTATATATAGACAGCAAGATTGTAAATGACATATTCAGTACTGTAGGTGGAAAGGCTTTTGTTATAAAAATAAAACATAAACTTTTAGAAATTGTTAATTAACAGTTGCCAAAATAAAAATGGTTCCAAGAAACTGTGATAAACTTGTCAAAGATGGATATTACAAACTTTGAAAAAAGCTGGAAGGAGTGTTTTGTGAAACCATTCAGAAATGTTCAAGAACTCAATACTTGGAATTTTAATGTGTGTGTGTGTGTGTGTGTGTGTTTCCATATGAGCAGAATGGGGTATCCAAAAAAAGACAGAGATCTTTGGTGGCTAGATGTCACACTGAAATTGTTTAAACAAATCACATGCAGGATGATACAACAAAGGAAGCCCAAAACAAAATAAATCAAAATGTTATAGAAACAATGAAGCTTTTAAATGAAGAAAATAGGGAAAAGTGGTATCAGGGAACTTAAAATGAGGAACAGTAATTGTAAGGTTGAAGTGATGCTTCTTTCTCCCACACTTTGATTCTTAAAAATAAAATCAATCACTCTGTCTTTCATATGTCTTTCTCCAGAAAATTGTCCCAAATCTCTTTTCCTGTGAAGTTCTGCTCTTTCTGCTCCTCTATTACATCCTCCCTCTCTGGAAGCATGGAAACCTGAGGGTGTGGTTGTTCTTGTGGGAGACAGTGGTCCACACACCTTATGACCCCTATCCACCACCATCACCACATACCCAGGCTGTCAAAAGTCCTCAGATGGCGACAACATGAAGGAGTCAGAAAGGTTACTCAGAGTAGATTTTCTCCTGTTCATAAACATAGCCACTTCACATCATCTACTCTCCCTAGGACAAGAAGCTTTATAGAACACTGCTATTTTGAGAGAGGTGATTAATTATCTATTATACGTGGTGTCCAAGTAAATCTCGAGAGTTCTGGGATTCTAGGATTCTCAGACTGAGATCATGAGACAAAGGGAATTGTCTCATAGGAATGTCAGAGAGGGTGAAAAGAAGTGTTTATTTTACTTTTGTAAAATAAAGATTTGCCATTTTGTTTGATCATATGCATTATATATTTATTTTATGATATGAACCAGTAGAATATTTAATGAAAAAGAAAATGTTTTTCTAGTTTTTCAATGGAAAAAACTGGAAACATTCCAAAAAGAGTGGTTGGTTATAGATCTTAAAAATATTGGCATACCTGGTCAACTAAGTCCATTTCTATGTTCTAAGTTCCAAACAATAGCTGAGAGTAGCAATCATGAGTATCATAAAACACTTAGGATAATGGAGAAAGTGTGAATGCCTGGAGTAGAAACAAATTGGAAAAAGAAAGACAGGGATGAAAACAGAGACAAAGATGAACACATATGGAGATATAAAATATGTGTACACACCCTTTATTTTCTGGATAAACAGTGAAGCAATTAGTCTTAACAGAGAAGAAAGTCCAATTCAGCCCTTCAACCATTTTGATGTCATACTTCACATACTAGCAAATGTTCATTCTACTATAAAGAAAGGAGAATTGTTAAAAGGAAAAATTTTAAGAAATAATAATGAGTAAAAATTCCAAGGATAGGAACCAAAAGACTTAATCAAGCATAGCAGATTTGAAAGCTGTATGATAATTCACAAAAAAATTAATATTAGAACATAAAATTTTAAAAGTTCAAAAATAAGGCCCAGAATACAAATTTCTTGGATATTAACTACAATGATGCTAAAAAAAAATCTCACCCCAGATTGACACCAGTTTCCAGATCTCGAGATGACATAGTTGTCATAGAAATAACAGTTTGATATCCAATCATAATCTGATTACTTGCACTTTGAAAGGGTGGACAAATAGACTCAAAGACACATATTCTAGGCCTGAGCTTGGTAATTAGAAATTATGGCTCTAACACATTCTGCAATTAACCATTATTCAGACCTTGGATGTTTGTGAATTACACCTGCAAGTACTTTCCAAAGTCTTAAGTGCTGCTGCACAGCAACTGTCACATAAAATAATTCCACAACTCATAATTTGACAAAAGGAGCATGGATATCATATATTCTTCAATTTACTAATGAATGCTTTAACATTTTATTTAAGAAATTCTCAAGCTTAAGCTATGAAAAATTACACTACACAATAGTATTTCTTTGGGCATGGACATTGACAATTCTCAGAAAAAGGCTAAACCTCATGAATTTATCTGTCTTCTCATAACCAAAAGGAAAGCAGAGTTCAAATTGTTTCAGTGATGGACAATAATAAGCAAAGGGGTAAACAACAATATTGTCTAAAATGAAGTGGCTCACAGAGAAATGTTGCAAGAACTTTTCTGCAAGCAGCAAAAATCGCAAGCTTAGTAGATCAATAGGTTTTGGAGACTAAGTTATTAGAAGCCACATTTGAATGGTAGTGGGGGTTGGTGCCTTGAAGTAAGGTATGAAAGCACCAGTAGAGGATCAAGAGAAAGAAAGCAATAAGGTATGATCACTTCCTTTGATATACATCAAGGTGTAGTACCAACCCACACTGTACAGAGTTGATCTTGTGACAAATAGCATACAACAAAAGTCAGGGTATGTCACTTTCCAGAATAAGTTATAAAACAATATGGTGGAGGCCTGGGGACAGGTTGAAGATGGTGGGGATGGAGTTGTCTGGGACATAGTGGTTGTGTAGTCTGGGGCCATGACTGCCCAGCTCTGCACCTAGGAGGTCGAGTGCCGAATCCACTCTGGGAAGGTGAACCTGGCAGCCATGGTGTGTCCCCGGCTTCTGTGGAAGAAGAGAGGGCACTGAGAGATCCGAATCTCCACCAGTTTCAAAACCATGATCAGCCCATTCCTTATAGTGTGCAGTTTAACCTGGGCAATAGCAGTTGACCAGAAAATCACTCTCATAACTCCATTCAAAGGAAGAACCTCATCACGGTTGAACTAGGATACATTTGTGGAAGGATTTGTTGGTGAATGGCTGCTGTCATGTCAAAGTGCCTAGCACAAAGCAATACAGCTGCAATGGCTATTTGTCCAAGGACTGCTGCACTGTCTGGGTACTGAGTCTCCTGCTTCCTGCAGCCCAACAAGCAACTTCCTCTGGAGTGCTTTCTCAACCAGGCAGCCGTGGCATTGCAGAACCTCTTCATGGCAGGGGAAGATCATTTTGAGTTGTCATTGGCTAAATGCAGGACCTCGTCCCAGAGCGTGCAGCATGAAAACACCTATAGGAATCCCATAGCAAAGTATTGCTATAGCAAGAGCCCTCCTGAGCTCTTCACTGCATGGATGGGTGCAGAAGACTTAAAGCATATGTGAGAAGAGGTCCTGCTGAACTGCCAGCCTAAAGCCAGGCTTCATCATTCAAATCTGGTGCATTGGACAGAGGACAAAGGCATTGTGGGAAACTACTACTCATTGCCTGGGCCTTATCAGATGGAACTGTTCTGTAAAGCACAGTGGAAACTCCAGCCATTCATATTCACAAAAGACAAAATTGCAGGCAGAGATTTGGGTGTTGTTGACATCTGGGATGGTTCTGGCAGTGTTCCTGTGAGGGAGCTGTGACTTTTGTTTCTCACTTGTGGGTGGTCAATTTTTACTTGTGTTTCTGATCATTTACTCTTTTGCAGTGAAAGTATTTATTGGATATCTTTGGAGTAGTGGGAAAGTGAAAATGTTTTGGAAGATGCTTTGTCTCTCTAGTTCAATACATTCAAGAAATTTATTTTTATTGTTGCCATTATTCCTGTTTCTTGTTTTCTTGTGTTCTTTGAGTTTCATGAGTTAAAATATCCTTTTGCCTGATAGAACGTTTTGTCTCTTAAAACATGGATTTTCTCTCAAGAGCGTTTTTTTTTTGTTTTAACAGCTTCAAGAGTAAGCCTTGAACACCAAGGCATTAACTGTATCCTGACATGTAAAATTATCGGAAAATTGTAACACTATTCTATTCTAATTCTGTGCAAAGTTTCTAGCAGTTGACACCACATGCATATAGGTTCTTTTCTAGTGGTACTTGAAAATATTTGTGTATGTATGTGAGAAAATGCTTTGATCAAAAATTCAGATTTACTGTCCTGGAATACTCTGTTCTCATTTCCTTTGAAATCGCTGTGCTCTACTCAGCCATGGTATTAAGGGAACATCAGGGAAATCATAGGTTGCCTCATCCATATGTCCTGTCAGAGAAATCGAGTGTTAAGTCATTTCTTAAATGGAAATACATTAGCAACTTGTTGTACACCTTCCTTCTTTATTGCTTTCAGCTTCCATGGATATAACCAGTGCAAACACTCAGTTTCCCCGTGATTTTCAGTTTAAGTAGCTTATGTTTAAAAAGAAGAAGAAAAGAAAATCCAACTACACTGTTAAAATTCATGTGTCAACTTGGCTAGGCTATGGTGTCCAGTTGTTTGGTCAAGAAAGCACTAACCTGATTGTTACTATGACAATATTTCATGAATTTAAATCATCAGTAAACGATTGCATCCATGGCAGACTGCATCTACAATCAACTGAAACTGTATTCAACAATGAGAGAAATCTCAGCTAATCAGTTGGAGGCTAAAAAGGATAAGTATGATTTCAGCAGTCAAAGTGGGAAATTTTCATCTCTACTCAGGTTAGCCAGCTTCTCCAGGGGAATTCATCAGATACCTTCATCCAAGTTCCCAGCTTGCAGCTGCCTTACAGAATTCAGATTTATCCAGTCCCATAGTCGTGGGGACTATCAGCTTTCTTAGAGATTAAACTGTCATTCAGTGGCTTCATTTTTTTTAATTTTTAAAAAATTAGCTAGGGCAGTGCAATGGTGGCTCAGTAGCAGACTTCTTGCCTGCCATGCTGGAGACCCAGGTTCCTTTCCCAGTGCCTGTCCATGCAAAAAAAAAAAAAGTCCAAACACGTTACCCCTTCATCTTCCCTTTCCCTGGAAACTTCTAATTTTCTATTTCTAGCCATCTAAGTGATACTATATAATTTTTGTCCTTATGTGTCTTGTTTATTTCACTGAACATAATGTTTTCAGAGCTCACCCCTGTTTCTGCACGCCTTATAACTTCAATTTTTCTCAAGGTCAAATAATACTCCACTGCGTGTATGTACCACAATTTGTTAATCCTTTCATTTGTTCGTAGATGCATGGGTTGTTTCCCCTTTAGGCTATTGTGAATAATGCTGTTACAAACATTGGTGTACAAGTATCTGTGAACCTGTTTTCACTCTCTTTTGGTAGACACCTAGAAGTAAGTTTGCTGGGTCTAATGGTAATTATAAATTTAACCTTTTAAAGAACTGGCATTTCACTTTCCATAGTGGCTGCACCATTTTACATTCAATGCCATAGAGTTCCAATTTCTCACATCCTCAACATCACTTGTTAGTTTACATTTTAAAAATAGTAGTCATCCTTGTGGATGTGAAGTGGTATTTCATTGTGGTTTTAATTTGCATATCCCTGTTGGCTAATAATGTTGAGCATTTTTCATGTGTTTATTGGCCATTTGTATATTTTTTTTGGAAAAACATCTTTTAAAGACCTTTGCCCATTAAAAAAAAACAATATGGCTTCCATCATGGGGCACCTTTTAGAGTAACACTTTACTATCCTCTTCAGATAACAACTCTCCTTTTGAGAAACAGCATCTGGCCTGCTACTGGGCCTTAGTAGAAACAGAACACTTAACCATGGACCATCAAGTTACCATGAGATCTGAGATGCCTATGATTAACTGGGTGTTACTTGACCCAGCAAGCCATAAAGTTGGGCATAGAATCCATCATAGAATGGAAATGGAATGCAGAAATTGGGCTTGAACAGGTACTGAAGGTGCAGGTAAGTTACATGAGGAAGTGGCCCCAAATGCACATGGCCCCCACTCCTGGCATATTACATTCTCTTTCCCAAACAGAGGTAGGGCCTCTTGAGCTGTTCCTTACAGTCAGTTGACTGAGAAAGTGAAAACTTGGGCCTGGTTTACAAATATTCTGCATGATATGCAAGGATCACTCGGAAGTGGACAGTTGGAGCACTGCAACCCCTTTCTGGGATCTCCTTAAAGGGCAGTGGTGATAGGAAATCATCCCAGTGGGTGGAACTTCAAACAGTGCACTTGGTTGTTCATTTTACTTGGAAGGAGAACTGAGTAGTGGTGCATTTGTATACTGACTCATGGGCTGTTGCTAACGGCTTGGTTACATGGTCAAGGACTTCAAGGGAGCATGATTGGGAAATTGGTGACAAAGACGTCTGGGGAAGAGATGTTTGGATAGATCTTTCTGAATGGACAAAACACATGAAGATATTTCTGTTCTATGTGAATACTCACAAGAGGTTGGCTTCAGCAGAGAAAGGTTTTAATAATCAAGTAGATAAGATGACTTATCCTGTTGATACAAATTTTCCTCTTTCTCAGTCACACTTACCATTGCCCAAAGGGTTCATGAACAAAGTGGGCATGATGGTAGGGATGCAGGTTGTGCATGGGCTCAGCAACGTGGACTTCCACTTACAAAGGCTGACCTGGCCACAGCCACTGCTAAGTGCTCAATCTGCCAGCAGCAGAGACCCACACTCAGTCCCTGATATGGCACCAGTCCCGGTGGTGATCAGCCAGATACCTGATGACAGGTTGACTACACTGGGCCACTTTCATCATAGAAGAGGCAGTGATTTTTTCCAACTGTAATAGACAAGTACTCCATATATGGGTTTGTCTTCCCTGCCCACAATGCTTCTGCAAAAACTACCATCCTGTGGACTTACAAAATGCCTTCCCTATCATCATGGAATTCCACACAGCATTGTTTCTAGTTAAGGAACCCACTTCACAGTAAATGAAGTGTAGGAATTGCATATGATCATGACATTCTATGGTGTTACCATGTTCCCCATCATCCAGAGGCAGCTGGGTTGATAGAATGGTGGAATGGCCTTTTGAAGGCCCAATTATGGTACCAACTAGGTGGCAGTACCTTGGAAGGCTGGGCAATATTCTGAATCAGCGTCCACCATCTGGGGCTGTTTCATCCATAACCAGGAATCACAGGGTGGAAATGCATGTACCACCACTCACTATCACCTCTAGTGATCCACTAGAAAAAACAATAATTCATTGAACTGGATGTTAAGACAGCCACCTAGACATTTTTGGCTTCTCGTGCCACATGCTTGAATCAACAAGCATGGAAGGGAATTACTATTCTGCCTGGGGTGATTGATCCTGACTATCAAGGGAAAATAGGACTGCAACTGCACAATGGAGGTAAAGAAGAGTTTTCCTGGAATACAGGAGAGCCTCTAGGGCATCTCTTATTACTTCCATGCCCTATGATCAAAGTCCATGAAAAAACTGTAGCAATCCAGTCCAAGCAGGTCTACCAATGGTCCAGAAAGTTCAGGAATGAAAGTTTGGGTCACCCCACCTGGGAAAGAACCATGGCCAGCTGAAGTGCTCACTGAGGGTAAATGGAAATGAAATGGGTAGTATAAGAAGGTAGTGATAAATATGAACTATGAGCACGTGACCAGTTACAGAAACAAGGACTGTGATTGTTTGAATATTAGCTCCTTGCTCTGTTATGAGTATGTTTGCATCTATACAAAGCAAATATTTTGTTTTCCTCTTATCCTATGACATAAGTTGTATTGTTCATGTTATAGTATTTAAGTAATAGGATATGAAGTTTAAGAGTGAATGTTATCTAAGGACTTGCCACCTATTCTGGAGAGTAGTGTGTTTCCAGTTGTACACAGAGCAGATGAATACTGTTAGGCAAAACATATGCCTGTTATTGTGTTCTATTTGGAAATTAAGTATGTTTCAAGGTGATGTCTATAGCTTCCAAGTTGACAAGGGGTGGACCGTGATTGTTATGTTCCGGTGTCAACTTGGCAAAGTGATGATGCCTAGTTGTCTGGTCAGTCAAACAGTGCTCTGACTATTGCTGCAAGGATATTTCATGACTTCTGAATAAACCAGAATGCTGGTGTATTAAATCATCAATCAGTTTATTGCATCTGTGGCTGATTACATCTGTGACTATCTGATTATCTTCCACCAATGAAATAATCCATAAGACTTTTCAAGGAAGAGAGACGTTTGATTTCTTCTTCAGTCAGTGATCCTCTACTGTGGAGTTTGTCCTGACTGTCATCAGAGCTCCCAGCTCCACAGCCTGCCCTTCAGGTTTTGGACTCTTTCATTCCCATGACTGTGTGAGACACCTTTATAAATCTCATATTTACAGTATTTCTTGTTGGTTCTGTTTCTCTAGAGAAGACTGACTAATATGGGTATGGTACAGAGAGGTGGAAAGTCTATGAAAGTATCAAAAGGTTATGTTAGAAAGCAAAAATAAAGGAATGCCTATTAAGTCTTATCAGTAAACTCATAACAACTAAAAAAAGAATGAATGAGCTTGAAGATCCATCCATAGAAAAACTCAAACTGAAAACTAAACAGAAATAGAATGGAAGAAAAAGAAAAAATATCCAACAACTGTAGGAGTTTTAGTAACTTGTACAGTATATTTAATTGAAATACTAGAAAGTAAAGACAGAGAACAGAGTGGAAGAAATGTTTGAGGAAATAACTGAAAATTTTCCAAAATTAATGATTGATATCAAACCACAGATCAAAGCTTCTCTGCAAGCTGAGAGAATACTTAAGTATGGTAAGTACCAAAAAAAATCTGTATGTAAGCATAACATATTTAAATGAGAGTAAGTCAGAGACAAAGAGAAAATCTTGTAAATAAGTCAGATATTAAAAATACCTCATTAAGAAAGGAACAAGGATAAGAATTACAGCAGACTTCTTCTAAGAAACCATGCAAACAAAAGGAGAGTGCAGTCAATGCTAAGTCATTGAAAGAATGAAAAAAAGCAACATAAAACTCTTCAAAAACACTTCAAAAGTGAAGGTAAATTTTTTTTAAAAGTAAAAGTAAATAAAAGTGTTTGCAGACAAACAATAACTGAGGACATGCTTCACCAGACAGACCAACCCTTTAAGAAATGTTAAAAAGTACTTCTTGAACAAGATACTCAGAACTACATAGGTCAGAAACTCAAAATTTCTTTTTTACAAAAAAGGAAAAGCATAAGAGAAGGAAAAAATGAAGGTTAAAAACTCATTTTGTTCGTATTCATAATTAATCGAAACTTTAACTATAAACAATAGTAAAAATATATTTGGTAATTATACTATAGGAGTAAGTGAAATGAGTGACAGCAATGTTACAAGCAATAAAGACAGGTAATGAAAATAAACTGTTATAAAGTGTACACTCAACCTATACACAAATATAGCATTATTTGAAAGTATACTTAGATTAGTTGTAAATGTATATTGAAAACTCTAGGACAAGCAATAAGATAATTTTAAAAGGAAATATAACTGACTTGCTAAGAGAAGAGGCAATATAACTGACTTGCTAAGAGAAGAGAGAAAACAGAATAATGTGAAATGCTCAATTAAAACCATAGAAGCCAGAAAAAGAGAGGATGAAAAAGAAAAAATAAAGAACACGTGCAACAAGTACAGAGCCATTATAATATAGTAAATGCTAATCCAACTATGTGAATATTCATCTTAAATTTTAGTATATAAAAGTATATAATTGAACCTGAGTTGTTCTCCAAATGTTTTTATTCATTAATTCAATAAATATTTTTGAATGCCCAGAAAGTAAAGCACTATTCACAGGCTGCAGATAAATCATTGATAAGAATTACTGACTTTGTGAAGTCTATATTCATGACCGAAAATGCAATTTTTGTTTGTTATATACAGGTCTTCCTTCTCCATAAAGGGTAAAAACACATGAAGGAATTGTGTTATGCATCAAATACCTAGAGAGCCTCAAACACTCTGTTTGCTTCTAGTTCAAGATCCACCCTAAGGAAAACTCTTCTCCATGTACTGACTTCTTCCATTTTCTGAATTTTTGCATATATAGCTTGTATTATGACATTTAAATTTTTTCAGTAAGTTTCTGTTTAACATGCATTGATTTTATTCATCCACATATTAATATTAAATAGTCAGTGGCAGATTTCATGGATCAGAATTGTTTGTGTTGATCGAAAATAATGCTGGGAGGAATAATTCTTGGTTTATTCATTCATTCATTCAAAAAAAAGTATGGATCATCCATAAAGTGCCTACCACTGTGCTAAGCCTTGGAGATAATAAAAAGGTGAAAACAGAATAGATATCAAACTTGCGAGAGCTCACAACTAGAAGGAATTCCATACATGTATATGGAATAAATTAATGAAATAAAGTAAATGTATATGTATGAGATGGGACTCTAAGATAATCAGAACAATTTAAATGAGAGTTATATGAACCATTTTACAATTGTGGGATCCCAGGGCTCCCCCTCCATATTGAGAATAACTTATTGCATGTAGCCACCTACAGTGACAGGGACAGATATAAAAGGTCATCAAGCCTCCTCATGGTGGAAGGGGGGAGAATGTACAGATGCTATCATATACAGAGCATTAAAACTCCCCTCCCTTAAAGGATGAAATATTCAACTTCCCCATTTGGAGAATTTCTGATATTCTTGCAAACAGTTGGGGCAATGAAATCAATAGGCTGAGTCCTTGATCTGGGGGTTCACCCTTATGTAACTCATTCCTGAAAAGGATACTCTAAGTCTACTTAAAATTATGCCTAAGAGTCACCCCCAGAAAACCTCTTTCTTGCTCACATGTGGCTTCTCTCTCTAAGCCAACTTGGCAGTGAATTCACTGCCGTTCCCCTCTACTTGAGACATGACTACCAGGGGTATAAATCCCCCTGGCAACATGGATCAGAACTCCTGGGATGAGCCAGGACCTGGCATCAAGGTATTGAGAAATGAGAAAAAAATAGTTTCAGTGGCTGAGAGATTTCAGGGTCGAGAGGTTGTCCTGGAGGTTATTCTCACGCATTATGTAACTATCCATATTTAGTTTATGGTGTATTGGGAGTAGCTGCAGGGAAGTCCCTGAAACTGTTGAGCTGTGTTCCAGTAGCCTTGATTCTTGAAGATAATTGTATAAATATGATTGTATAAAGATACAATCACACAATGTGACCGTGTGATTGTGAAAACCTTGTGTCTGATGCTCCGTTTATCCAAGGTATGGACAGATGAGCAAAAAATGGTTCCATTTCCTGACTGGTGGCCATTGGGAAGAATCTCCTCCTGCTCATAAGTCCTGAAAAAAATCCACGTCTAACTCTCTGCCTAGCATGTAATTTGGTTTAGGGGCTACGCTGGGTTGGAACAACAATTTATAACCAAATCCCTATGTCATGAACTATGAACTAGCCAATCAAAACTTCTCTAGGAGTGGGCAGAAAATAAGACAAAAAGAACTCCTTCTGATCGCTAAGAGAGAAAAATGTTTCTAAACAAAAGCTTTCAAAGCCTCCCATGAAATGGGAATAACAGTGTGAGAATATACTATGAAATGATAATAATAATGGTACTGCCTCCAAACTGAAATTCAAATAACAAAAATTAAAAGACAAGTCAAAGAAATGGTGGAACACTTGACTGACTATTATAATTTTTAAAGAATAAGGTTAACAAAATTAGAAGACAATTTATTGGGTCACTCATGAAAAAACATGCATGAGATTCTGTGTAAAGATATGAAGACAGAGCCTCGGCAGAGTGCAAGGTAAACATAAAGAAAAATAAGTTGAGCATGTCTTTATAATCAGGAAGGAAATTCATAGAAGATGAGAAAAAGAAAGACAAAGGGCAACTGATGTGGCGGGAGACCAAGATTTCAAAGAGAAGAAATGACAGTGCTACACAACTGTTCCAGTCTGATAGCTGCTGGAATGCAATATACAAGAAACAGAATGGCTTTTAAAAAGGGGAATTTAATAAGTTACTAGCATACAGTTCTAAGGCCAAGAAAATGTCCCAATTACAACTAATCTATAGAAATATCCAATATAAGGCATCCAGGGAAAGATACCTTGATTCAAGAAGGCCAATGAAGTTCAGGGTTTCTCTCTCAAGTGGAAGGGCACATGGTGAACACAGTCACAGTTTCTCTCTCATCTGGAAAGGCACATGGTGAACATGGTCAGGGTTCCTCTCTCACGTGGAAGGGCACATGTCAGACACAGCATCATCTGCTAGCTTCTCCTTACTTCTGGTTTCATGAAGCTCCCTGGGAGGCATTTTCCTTCTTCATGTCCAAAGGTCGCTGGCTCGTGGACTCTGCTTCATGGCGCTGCAGCATTCTCTGCTCTCTCTGAATCTCCTTCATTCTCCAAAATGTTTCCTCTTTTATACGACTCCAGAAGCTTATAAGGACTCACCCCAATGGGTGGAGACATGTCATCACCTAATCCAGCTTAACAACAACCCTTGATTAAAGCACATCTCCAGGGAGAAGATCTGGTTACAGCTTCAAACATACAGCATTGAATAGGGATTATTCTGCCTTTATGAAATGGGATTTAGATGAAAACATGACTTTTCTAGGGGACATACATACTTTCAACCAGTGCAACAACCTCAAAAGCTCCAGTACACAAAAAGATTTCTTACTAGCACCCAAGATTAGAGATGATTTCTAATTAATGTACTGTACACCCTAGTTTTTCTTGTTAAGGAATGGTCCTCCATTAAGATATTATAGACAAGCAAGACATTAGATGGCTTTCCTTAGTTCAGATCTCATGAATATAAGAATTGAGAGTTTCAATAAGGAAAAAATAAGTGATTGATTTTAAGTCTGTCATTATCCAAGGAGGATGAGCTTGGATAGTTACTATAGGATACAGGTTAAGTGCACATAAGCTCTGCAGGAAGACTCCTGAAATGAAAGCTGGAGCTGAGAAAAGAGGGAGAAATGGGGTCAAAGACAAAACGTACCTATGTAATGAACCCTTAAGAACAGAGAAAGGGAAAGTAATGCAAATAGAAAATCTCAGCAAGTCAGGAAACTTACTCAGCTGTTGTCTTAAAGTTTTCAAATTTCTTGAGTATCCATCTAATGGCTCTGAGCAATCATCCTCGAATGGCTTCCAGAGGAAGACACTGTTTATTAATGGATGCGTGTTTAATTTGAGAAATCCCAGATAACCCATGGAAAGAATGTGTGTTCTCCTAAAATCATTGCCACTAGTTCTCTAGCTCTGTTCTAGCTATTGCTGTCAAGAATTATGTTGATATGACATGAATTCTAGCTACATTTGTATAGACTATGTAAACAATAATTATGTGTGACAAATCCACATTCTTCAGCAATTTGAGGAAATCATCATTTCAATTTTGATCTATGTGAAATTGGATGTGGACAACCTCTTAGAACAGATTCCCAGTTATTTTATAAATTTTTAAAATAGAGATTTGCTCATTATCTCCAATGAATAAAAAGAATCATTGAGTTGGAAGGGATCTAAAAATATTTTTGACTCGGTTTCTTTTTTCTGCTTTTCTACCCAAAACAACTCAGTTCTTCCTCATTTTCAAGGTTTGAAAATTCATTTCTTTCTTCCTGTTTTTTGTTAACATAATAGTCCAAAGTTTCTTCCTTATGAAAAGAAAATCTCTCATCCTTTCAAATAAGTTCATGTCCACTTAATTCTGCTTCTGGGATATTAAAAAAAAACTTGTCAATAGCTCTCCCACATAACCATTCAATATACTTGAATTGGGACAAAGCAAAAAAGATCATTCATGTCTATATTCTAGTTTTAATCCCTTAATACCTTTAGTCATTTCTCTTAGGATTCGTCTTCTATCCTTTTATCTCTGTACTTCTTGTCTAAACCCTCCAATCTTACCACCAAGCATCTCACCGCAGTGACCTAGGAAAAAATGCTAATACCAGTTCTAAAACTAGATACAGGAACAGGAAGAATTATTATTACAATTCACTTACCTACTGATTCTCTCCATTCCTCCATCATTGAAATTTATTGCTACTACATAATTTTAGTTTTGGGTGAGTTAGATTCCTTGCTGTTTGTCTTCTGACTAAGGTTCCAATCATTCTTTATCCATCTTGAGCCTTCATAATTGATGTTTTGTTTCATAAAACTGCACTTATCACTAGTACCTATCTTTATAGCTTATGTTTTCTCTAAAAACAGAAGTAAAACAGACAAGAAGTATGTTATAAAGACAAAAGCATATTTGTCTTTACTTTCTGTGCTAAATAATTTCTCTATGACTTCTGGATACAGTTGACAACTTAATTTGCATTCTAGTCCTGACCTGAACCACGGCACCATGCAGACTCTGGAATCTGCAGCATATCCTCAGTTTTACTTTTGGATCCCAAGACATTTCTATATCCTTTTGAAAAACTGAAGTCGATTCTCATTCTCCACATCCAGAACCATTCATATTTATTCTCCTGTTGAGCTCAGCATCTTCCCCACTACCCACACCTCATTTCTTTTTACCCATAAGTCAGCGCTTAGCTGATATGTGCAAAAAGCAAGCAATTACCCATGACTTCCTTGTCACTGAATTTTATCTAGTTTAATATCTTCTTCCTGTTATCAACTTCATCCCCATCCTTTCCTTGTACCTATTCAATGACAATTATCTCAAACACACAGAGGTATATACAATGTTTCCATAAATGGAAAAAAACCTAATTAAGTGCACTGGAGAAGAGTGACCTGGGACTGCCAAAATAAATTTATCTAGTCAAGGAAATTGCTTCCTTGAAATATGTGTGATCAAAACAACAAAGGGAAAATGTTGATAATGGGTTATAGGAAAGGAAAAAGACACTAAATCAAAGAAAAGCAGTCTCTGCCATTTGTTTCTATCTTATAATTTTATCCTCATGAATGAAAATATCCTTCTGTAATTTAATAATATTCACTTTCCAAGAAGTTCATGCAAATATACGAAACATCCTTATAAATATCAGTTTTCTCTATATAAGTAAACTAAGCAAGTGAAAGAAAAAATCTAATTAAAAACTAATTTAAACTAATCTATTTAATCTTTAATTAAAATCCAATTTAAAATCTAATTTAAAACATAGCTTAGGGTGACATTTATAATTGAAAAACCTACCAAATTGTAAGTTTTTTGAAAATAAAGGTTTTGTGTAACTCATATTTGTTTCTTTCAAATTAACCTGTACATTTTCCTGCAATCAAGGGAGCCTGAGATCTATTTGTTGAATTTAACCAAAGAATCCAGTTGTCAAAATAATGACATTGTCCTTTCCTGGGCCTGTTATTTGGAGGCAGGGATAATATGAATATGAAGATTCATCTCAAAATATTAAGAGGAAGTAATGGGGCTTGCTTCTGTCCATTTTAATCTCAGGTGCAGAGGACTGAGGTAGTCATATTCCTTAGACCATGGCATATTATTAGCATCAGTTTACAAGTCCCTTCTCATGTCTTACTCTCTATTTCCTCTTATCTCCACTCCCCCACTCCCATTCCCTTTACCCCATATGCAGCCAACCTCATGAATTTAATGTTTGTCTGTTGTTATATGTGTTATTGTAAAGCAAGGATTATTGTTTTATATGCATGCACATAAAAAAACATTGTAATACATCTCATTCTATCCCTTTTTTTAACTTAACCCATGTTGCTTTTACTTCTAAATACTGCATGGGAATGCATGGTGGGTATGTGCCACTTTTTGCCTGCTGATCCCCTAATGAACTTCACCCAGATTACTTCTGGGTGTTCCAGGGCCTCATCATAAGATTGTGCAAAAGTTAGATAAACCTGACTCCAGCTTCCTCCAAACCCCACCCAAATAATGCCAATATCCAGCTGGAATAAACCACTGTGAACATATCAGTTGTTAAAATTCTTAAATACACATATGCTTATTAATACATAGCCAATGTCACAAATCTCTTGAAGTTTCATCTACTACCTAAGCTCTTGTCTCAGAACTCATTATGAATCTGTCACCAAAATGTTAACGTCTGAAAAAAACAAGGGTCTTGAAGACCCTACTCCAATTCTGTTTTAAAGAAGACAATTGGGGCACAAACTTGGGAAATCAGACAGGGCTCCTTATGGTTAATGAATGGCATACATGGAGTGCACTTTGCCTATGCCCCTTAAAAGGGCCAACATTCCCAGTTATCATTTCACTCTCTCCACATAGCTAGGAAGTTTAGGTCTCCTATTCTCCTGTGACTCCACCTTGCCAAGCAACCATTGCAAGGTCACTTCATGGTGTTAAGTGGATGCTGGAGCTACAGCCATTATGCCCACACTCCCCTGCCAGCAGAAAGGAATAAGGGTGGAGGGAAGCATATCTTCCCTTTAAGGAGAGATTCTGCTTATATCCCATTTTCTGTATCTTAGTCATATGGTCACACCTAACTGAAGGGGAGGGTAAGAAGTGTAGTTTCTATCAGATAGCCTTGTTCACAGCGGAAACCATGGGAGTCCATTTTTAAGAAAGAAAAAAATTAAAAATGAGGTATTGAGGAACATCTAATAGTCTCCGCCATCATGGTCATTTTTTTTTAGAGATGATAAGTCATGTAATTATTTTTTAAAAAATAGTATTTTGATGAGTAGAATGATAGTAATCATTCATGACTCTCCAGTTTTATTCAGGGCAAGTGGAAAAAGTAAGCAAACAGAAACCTGAAACACAAGAGACACCCCCTGTCACCACCTTTTTCATTCTCTAAAAGCATTAATCCCAAATGTAAGTAACTATTACATTTGCTTGTACAACTGACCAAAAGATCCTTTCTGAAATGTTTCCTTAGGATAATAGAATTTGGCTGGAAGATGGATTTCTGAATATTTTATTAGGCAATTGTCTCACCTAATGATGATGAAAAAGCTACATATGACTGGGATCATGCCTCTCAGGGCACTGTAAGGCCTTGATTCTACAACTTATTAATCCCTATTTTGTGGTGATAGAAAAAAATAAAACAAGTGATCAATCTAAGTTAATGAGTAAATCCCAGCCTTAAAAATTATAAGAGGTAAAAAAGGAGTTTCTTCAACACTGTCCTGAACCCCAGGCTGAGGGTCTAGGAAGCCATCACTAGTCATGTTGTTATAGTACAGTGTCAACAATTCATGAAAAATGTTCAAATGCACACTCAAATAGAATCAGGCACAGAGGAACTGGGTGGAACTTTACGTGTCAAGGGATGGTTAGGTGATTACACAACCAAAGGGAATCCAGTGAGGGCTGCTGGGGAAAAGGAGCAGTCAGGAAACAGAGGTACCAGGTGCAAACAACAATTTGAAAATCATAAGACCAGGAAACTCAAGAGAGGAACCCTGAGGTCCACCTGGATAGAAACAAAAGTAACTGAATTAAAGCCAGAACAAGAGGAGAGGATGAGTAGCAATCATATACAATGCTTGCTTTTACAGTCCAACCAAGATAGGATGGAGTTGAAATAAACCCAAGAAATATCTACTATTCAGAAGTCAGAATCAACTTTCACAAGTCCATAGATAACTTGGGAGTGGAGGTCTGTATTACCTAAGTAGAAAGGACAAACACAAATGGCAGATGTAGCAACATCTAGTAAGTCACTTTTTCATTAGGATCAAGTAACTTAACCAACTAGTGAAGATTAACCTCACTAGTAACGTCATGTAGATATCATGCTCCCGCTGAAATGATGTGGTGAGAAGGGACTTTACTTCAGTGATATTCTTTCCAAAAACACAGAACCCATGTCTAATCATGAAGAAAACCACAGACAAACACAATTTGAGGGATATTCTTCAAAATATCAGACCAACACTGCTCAAAACCATCACAGCCATGGAAAACAAGAGACTGAAAAACTGTCACAAACCTGAGAACACTAAAGAGACATTATAACTATTATAATAGTAATACATTATAACATATATATTATGGTATTCTAGATTGGATCCTGAAACATAAGAGGGAAATTAATGGCATAATTGCTGAAATCTGAATAAAGTCTAGAGTATAGTTAATAGCACTGTACCAATGTAGAGTTCTCAGTTTGACAAAAGTACTATGAAAATCTAAGAGGACAACATTAGGGGAAACTGATATTCGGTGGCAGATACATGAAATTCTCAGGGCTATCTTTCCAGCTTTTCCGTAAATCTAAAATTATTTAAAAATAAAAGGCGTATTTTTTAAAAAAAACACTTAGGATTAGAAAAAGAAATATAGAATAAGGCCAAATAGAGTTATTAAGTGAAAATAATTCATTAACATTTGTTAAAACTGCTATTTGAGAGAACAGACATTCAAAATACAGGATGAATGATATAGAGTCTTTCACTCAAAAATTCACAGTCTGGTGGGGACATTAGACTTGTCAACTGAGTAAAAAAATATCTAAAATGACAGAAGGCAGGAAAGGGCAGTGGACCAGGGTCCTGTGAACATATTTCCTAGATTTGGTTGCTCCATATATTATTTTTATGATAGGCCAATCATTTAATTTTCCAACACAGTAGTTGAGTACTTAACCTTTCTAAAATGGAAAATTTTTATGAAATGATTTATAATTTACTCTAAATTTTAAAAAATTCTATGATTCTATTATAAGGTTAATGGTTTTCTAAATAACTGCATGTACTATATAAGCATATCTCTGGCCTCTAAAGGCATCTTTCTATATTCTCTATGATACAAGAGCTGAGGCTCTACAAACTGCATTTCTTGTTTGCCAACTCCTTCCTGTTTTAGGATACTAGAGGGAGACTGCAAGACTAGTGAAGGAAGAAGGCACTTTCTCCTCCCTGTTTGCTTTCTGTGAGCTCCCTCCCTGCTTGCTGGGCTTGTAAGCATCAAGCCCAGCAAGCAGAGAAGAAATCACATTTCTTCACCTCAGCAGTCTTATTTACTTTCCAAAGGAGCAGTTGAACCCAGCTGCAGTTTTTCCAGCTAGTCTCATCACATCCTCCTCAGGAAAATCAGCATCAGCTAGCTAGTACTCATTCCTCAGGGGCTGCATAACACTCTCAGTATCCTCGTCTAGTGCAGAGACACTAGCACCAACCAAACATCACCCTCTTCTCAGAGGTTTGAGTTTCAACTCTACAGGATCCTTTATCCAAACTTCTAAGTCTTAATAACCTTGTCCCTTTATGTGCCCATCCCTAGGAGCAGAGGCTGTTTCCTACAATTACTATATCTGTGATATCTTAGACTTCTTTCTTTTGAAAATAATAATATCACACATTTAAAAGTGGTCTATATCAGTCTTTCTCTATTAAAAAATGGGTGTGGTTTCTATCTCCTGACTGAACCCTGAGTGATATGCTGAAAAAGCCAGATTAGTAAATAAAACATACAAGGGAAACTAACAGATAATGAACTGAAAAGACAAAACACAAATCAGCTGTATAGTAAGACAAATCAGGCGAGGCACACATTAATATTACACTTAAAATACCATAGATTACTTAACATGGGAAAAATAGGAAACGAGCAATAAAGCCATATAATGACTTTCAAAATCAAGTGTTTCACAATTATATTAACTTACTTTGGCACTATATGGAGGTAAGATATTTGGAAATGGTTAGCTAATGTAGCCACCACTTTTAATCACTTATATAAGCGGTGTCCAGAGAATGACATTGCAATTTGGGGGTCACAGGTTGTGGAGGAGACACACTACAAACTAGTAGATAGTGACATTATTGTTTGAATGAGTCAACAAGTCTTATTTACTACACATCCACCTGAAATTCTAGTATATTTTGCTGATTTCTACATCTTCAATAGGTTTAAATGATTTTATTGAAATTTACAAATTGCATGCATATTCTCCTCATTGCGACTTTCATCTCTTTATTCCTGAAAGTATAGATGACTGGATTTAGAAAAAGAGTGACAACAGCATCAAAGATGGCAAGGAATTTATCCAGATGTGATGTGGGAAACGGCCATGTATAGAAGAAGATTAATGGCCCAAAGAATAAAACCACCACAGTGACATGAGCTGACAGAGTGGAGACAGCCTTGGATAAACCACCTGAGGTTTTTTCTGAACCGTGACTAATATAAAGACGTAAGAGATGATCAGAATTAAAATAGAGAACACAGAGATAAATCCACTGTTGGCAGTGACCATGAACTCCAATGTGTAGGTGTCAATGCAAGCAAGTCTGATAAATCGAGGAAAGTCACAGAAAAAGCTGTCTAGTTCATTAAGACCACAGAAAGGTAGATCTATGACAAAAGCCAACTGGGTCACTGAATGAATAAGGCCAATAATCCAAGAAGCAACTAAAAGCAAAACGCACATCTGTGGGTTCATGATGGTCAGATAGTGGGGGGGCTTACATATGGCCACATATCTGTCAAAGGCCATGGCTATGAGCAGCACCATTTCTGTCCCCCCAATAGCATGAATAAAGAAGACCTGAGTTACACAACCTCCAAAGGAGGTGGCTTTGCGTGTTCTGAAAAGGTCATAAATTATTTTGGGAGTTGTGGATGGGTAAAATATCAGGTCAATGATGGAAAGGCTAGTCAGCAGAAAGTACATGGGAGACTGTAAATGAGGGCTGCAGGTCACAGTTAGCACAATGAGGAGGTTTCCCATCAAGCTTGACACGTAGAAAACAGAGGAAAAGAAGAAGAGAAGAATTTGGTCTCCCATGAATTGGAGAGTCCCAGGAAGACAAACTCAGACACGACTGAGTGATTGGCTCCATCCATTACCCCCATCGGCAGTGATGGCTCTCATGCTGTCTGAAAGAGGAAAGTAAGGGGAAACTCTGATTTAGGTGAAATGACACTGATCTTGGCAAAATCTCGGACAATTCAATAGTTGTCATGAAACAGGGCAAAGGCTAATGATGCTCTTGGAGGCTATTTCAGTCACAAAGCAATTCATATTCCTCGGTTGTACATTTTATTGCCAAAAATACACTGCACTGAATAAGGACATTTTTACTTAATTAGATGGATAGTTCTGTTGTATTTTTAAGTGACATTATTTCTGTTACTACATATGTGACTGTAGGTTGAAAGAATTTTTATAAATTAACTATATAAAATACTTAGGTGACAGTGGATTTCATAATTTGAACATGGTTTAGAATAATACCATTTCTATAATCAATTGATCAATTCTTTAAAAATCTTTATATGCAATTTTTAAAACCTAGAGATGTAAATTTCTCATATCTCTGAATTGGGCAGACGTGATGAGTTATTTAGATGGGGGCAGGAAAGATAGAAGTAGATGATACCAGAGCATCGCACTTGCTGTTACATAGGAGGAAGATAATTGCTAGAGAAAGTGACATAATTCTGGATACACATTCCAACTGGGGCTGGGGAAAGGAGGCAGGAGGGAGGATATATGATATCAAGTAAAAGAGAGTCCAGAATGAGAGTGATGAGTCCTAAATCCCAAAAAGAGAAGAAAGATTAAGAATAAAAATATCACAAGATTAAAAAATGGTGCTGTTTATTTGCATATAAGATACTTAAACCAATTCATAATTACACAAATGAATACTAAAATAGCTAATTTTTTATGAATATAAACACGCTAGCTTTTCCTTTTTGCATTTTCAGAGATTTAAACAGTGAACAAAATACAGAGTTTGGGGGGAAAAGAGCAGCTAGGTAGCCTCATAACTGGTGGATGTAGAATAAAAAACTGATAACACATTTTCCAATTTGGTAATAATTTCCAGAATTTTACATGAATACTTTAACTCTGCTATTCTACTTCTAGGAAAAAAAAATTCCTGGAAAGGTATATATATTTATGTGAACAAAGTGGACAAATAAATAGATATAAAGATGTTTACCGAAGCATTGTTTATAAAAACGAGTGCCTGGAAATAACTTAAATGGGCACAAATAAGGAACTAGTTAAATAATCAATATTGGATCCCTCCTATGGAATAATATGCAGTCATTTATGATACTAAGCTAGGCCTATGTACTTAGGACAGATTCAAAATATGGCAGATTCCTGACCACACCTTATCCCATTTGGATTTAAAAGTATAATTAATTAAATAAGTAAAATAAAAAAGATGCAAAATGTATAGTTTAATTTTTGAAAAGCTATTAATACTGGTCCACAGTGGCTCACTGGCAGAGTTCTCGCCTGCCATGCTGGAGACCTGGATTCAGTTCCCAATGCCTGCCCGTGTGAAAAAAAAAGCCATTAATACTTGTCTCTGACAAATGGGATTGAGAAAATTATGAGGCTGAAAGGAACGTTGACTTTTCACTTGTGGTGAGCATGTATCAATTTTTACAAAAAATAAAATGTATGTAGATTTGGAAAATTACACAATATGTGTCCTCGGAGATTAAATGCTTCAGAAATATAATCAGACTTTATCTCTTAAATTAAAATAAAGATAAAAACTTCTTCCAGGATCTTAGCCAACTTTTTCTGCTCCTCTTTAAACCCTGTGTTTTAAACTAAACTTCTTCCTCTTTGCTAGCTATGCCCTGAATACACAATCTTCCCTCATACACACCCTCAGATATTTCAGCTCATGTCTTCCCTCTAAATTCTTCACTCAGTAGTCTGCAATGTCCTGCCCTCATTGCATCTCTAATACTTCCCATCCTTCATCACCCACACTGGAAAACTACCCCTTCCATGAAGCTCTCTTTGACAGCCTTACCCTCATATATGGTGCGTGAAGAAAAATTTTCCTTATACCATGTTAACCAAACAGAGAAACACTAATAATAAAAATGTTCTAATAATGATCTAGCAAAGACCACCATTTAATATCCTGGCATTGCAAATAATGTTCTTAAATGTGTCATTAAAATACATTTTTATATGTCTCTAGGTTAATGGTATAAATTATACCCACAATTATAAAGAGCAGCTCAGTTTTGATTCAATTAAGTCCCTTTCACATTGATTATCATCAGCATCACGCTTATTGTTGAAAGTTATCTAAGCAAACAATTCAATTCTAAGTTACTTCCTGGAAACTTAAAGTTACTCTTACAATACTTGCGATTCCTGCTCATTCCAGGTACATTTTCATTTCCATACACCTTAGTTTTATTTTCAAAAAGGATGTCATTTTTTATGTACCAACCTACCGAGATTAAAATGTTGGTAAGCAGTTGGAAAACAGGCATATTCCCTCACAATTAGAGGCAACACTTCATAGCCTGCCTTTCAAATTCTGTCTGTACTGAAAACGTGAGGTCTTCAGGAGCAGTATTTTGCATTATCTCCACTAAATATTCCTTTTTAACAAGAGCGGAACACTAACTCACATATGATCTTTCCAGTTAAGAGAAAAGTTTAGCTGTCCACTTAACTCACTACTATGAAAAAAAATACATTATTAATGGTGAACAGCAACTAAAACCCATTGTACCTTAGTAGTGTTCTGAGTCCCACAACTGTGTTTTAACTCAAATCACAACCTCTCACCATACTCCCACCATTAAAGAGAAAATGTAAGAAATGAGATGTACTTCAGAAATCATCAGAGACCAATTCACTGGGTCCTCTGCTCAGGAATGCTCATCATTGTACTGGTCAACACAAACAGGAAAATAACTATAGGTCATATGGACTTGCTACCAATTCAAGGAAAGCTAACAAGCATTTTTACATTTTTTCCAAAGTAGATGAACTTTTGGGTTCACTCAACTAAAGACTTGTAATCCTTTTCTTAATAATCTTAAGCCTGGAGTTACTAACAAAGGTTGAATTTAACTGGAGTTGCTGGAAAGTAAATTAAATTTGCAGAGACATCAGAAAATCTGATCATCCAAGAAGTTCTCAGCTAGTTTATTCTTACTGAAATGGGTAAAAAAGAAAATGGCTAGTACCCTGAAGTACTTCAGAATATTAGAAAGATATCCAGGAATAGGTGCTGAAGTGGTATGCACCACCACTTCAGTTGTAAAAAGACATTTTTACAACTATCGATGGAGCAGGCCCTGTTCTGAACAAGACTATTATTGCTATCAATTTTTGATAGGATGGTGACCTGAATGAAGCATTGTGACTGACTGTGAAATACTTTTTTGTACAGGTAAGGAATGCAATGTACAAAAAGGGCTAATAATTTTGTTGAAGTTACAGAACAAGTTGGTGGCAAATTCAGAATTAATATGCTTGACCCTTAGCTTCTGGTCTGTCCAGGTTAAAGAGACCCATACATCCTTTGCTCTGATGATC
>PVIY010033147.1:0-28343 GCA_004026745.1 Myrmecophaga tridactyla | reverse complement strand
AAGAAATAAAAAAACATCAGAAAAAGAAATAACACAATAATAGAGAAAAAAAGATTATACATACCATACCCCTTACCCCTTGCTTTCATTTATCACTAGCATTTCAAACTAAATTTATTTTTTCATTTGTTCCCCCTATTATTTATTTTTATTCCATATGTTCTACTCTTTTGTTGATATAGTAGCTGAAAGGAGCATCTGATGCTCCTTTTATTTAGGGTATGGACAGATGAGTAAAGAATACGGATAAAAATAAATTATAGGGGGAAGAAAGGTTAAAATAAGTTGAGTAGATTGACATACTAATGGTCGATGAGAGGGATATAGAATGTATCAGTTTTTTCTTTTTTTTATTTCTTCTGCTGTAGAGGTGCAAATGTTCAAAAAAATGATCGTGGTGATGAATGCACAAGTATGTGATGATATTGTGAGCCACTGATAGTACACCATGTATAGAATGTTTGTATGTCAACAATGTTTGCATGTTTGTTTGTTGTTTACAATAAAAATATTTTTAAAAAAAGATTATGTTTTTGTTCAACTTACCACAGGTGCTTTCATTTCATCCACTAAAGAGATTTTCAAACTCTTTTTTTGGCTATGGCCCACAGTAAGAATTATGTGAGATATCTTGTCCCAAATAAATACACTCATAAATATAACTTCATAAGTAAAGCAAAAGTTCATAAAACAGATTTTACCCTTATTATCTCAGATTGACTCTGATTTTTCTATTTGATTCTAACTTATCCTGTTTTATCTTACTCTATTCTATTTTACTACCAAGAAAATTCAGGTCTCTACCCAATAAATTGATTTTACAACTCACTAATGAGTGACGATCATCAATTTGAAGAATACTATCTTATACCAGAATTAATTTCCAATTTAAAAAAGTAGAATGAACGGTAGGTAAGTAATACTGTCCGGAGACGGTTACCGGACAAAGGCCGTGGATTCCTTTGCTTGACGCGCTCAATAACCAATTCCTGAGACACCGGGGTTTCAAAGAGAGGAAGAGCTTATTACTAGGCACATAGTAGGAGAGCAGTAATTACTCCAGTCATTCTGGTAGTTTTATTAGAGAAAAAGATGGGCAGTGTTTAGGATAATGAACACAGTGGCCTCAGGTGATGTAATTAGGGGTGATTTAATTGTTGAGCATGCGCAGATTGATTAGATGCTCAGTCATAGAACATGTGTAAGAAAATGGCAGAGAGACATAGATGCCTTGTAGGTTAAAGTCTAAGCTACTGCGCATGTCAGGTCCACTTTGGTTAGGCCCAGTCTCCATTATCAAGATCCCTTTAGGTCTGGGTTGGGTCAGTTCTGGGCTGACCCAAGACCCTTCATTAATAAACATTAGGGGCTGTCTTTTGCTATCACAAGACTCTAAAGTTGAAAAATTGGATAAATGGGGACAATGCAGGTGAGTCACAGGGGCAGAATCAAGGGCTACACAACCATTATCAGAGATCAAGGCAGCTGGATTACAATTCAGAGATTTAAAGAGTTTCCCCATCTACCCATTATACCAGAAAGCAAAAAGGAATACCTGGATAATGATTCAGTAATCAAAATCATCCCTTAAATCCTAACTTCTCGGTTACAAGATGAGAAAGAACCTTTTATTCCTTAAAAACAAACAAAAAAAATGCAAAAAAATCACCGAAGAAAATGTCAACAGGTTTGACACAGAAGCATTCTGAACAGCTGTTATGGGGATGGCCCGTGGCAGGGGTGGGGTGGGGTGGCAGTGAAGAGACCAGGAGAAGGACCCCATGGAGGGGAGGAGGCCGGCAATCCCCAAACATTCTTTCTCCTTCACACCCACTCACGTCTAGTCACCTTGTCCCTGAGTCCTCCATTTGTACAGTTTCTCCCTCCCACAGCCTCGTCACCCCTCACCTGAGCTGCCACCAGCCTACTCCTCTCTGGCTCCTGCTTCTACTTTGCAATCCCTTCTCCTCATGGCAGTGAGTGTGATCTTTGTGAAATATAAATCATATCACACCCTCTTAGTGCTCTTGATGGATAATCCCCTGCCCGTCTCCAAGTGCATCTCAGTTACTCACCACCCTCCTCTCCCACCGGCTTTTCTCAGTTCCATCTACACAGAACACAGTTCCCTCAACTCCCCACCCCTTTGGCTTCTTCTCATCCTCCATGACTCAGCTTCAGAGTCACAACCCCACCTAAAGGAAGTCCCCCTTTCATGGCATTGTTTTCAAAATGTGTATTTGTTTGCTTACTTCTTTATCAACCAGGTCCCCCCAACCAGACTGGGGGCATGCACACAGTATTGCCTGTACCAATCTCAATACCCAATACCGGCACATATTAAGCACTCATTAAATACTTGCTGAATGTAGTACAACCTAAGACAGACAAGAGGGGCTCCTACGTTAAGCCTGCACTCTGGCCCCCCCATAGCTCCTCCCCACAGGGAGAAGGGAAATGTACCTACCTGGAGCCACCCCTCTCCTCTGGGATCCTGGAATTCCATTCCCCACTGCCTTTAGCCCACGTTCAGGGCCTGTGTGTACCTCTTCCCTGGGTCCGTCATCCCAAGGGCAGACAGAATCCCAGATGCACATATCCTTAGGCATGGAAGATGGCCAAAGGAGGCTGTAGATGGGGTGCATGATGGATCTTGGAGGTGCTTTTTGGAATATTCATGTGCCTGCAATGTCTCTGCAGGATGGGGTGCAGGTGGGGGGCTAGAGGGAGGTCAGGCCAACTCTCTCTTGCACCGCTACATTCGCCTCCGGAGAAACTGTGAGCTGTCCAGAAGGCTAAATTGGAGCCGGGCTCTCCCGGTTGTTAAGAGGGTGCATCTGTCAAGGTGATAGACGACACTTTGTCCAATAGTCTCTTAGCTAGATCTCTAACTTTTAAATATTAGTTATATGGGCTTCCCTTGCACTCCTGTCCCCGGCTCAGCTTAGACTGGGACAGGTCTAGCTGAATGGTTGGACAGGTGACCCCCTCCGCTGGGATCTCTTCCTGGGGCGCGGAGGGGAGAGGCGCACACAGCCCCTTGGAGTTTGAGCACCGACTGAAACTTGACCCTAAAATCTTTTAAGACTTGAAAGGAATGGGGAGGAAATGAAAAGCCGTCATTTCAAAGCTGCCGTTAATCCATTTTCATTCTAGGAAAACCGCTTGAGGGACTTTTAGTTATGCAAATGTAGAGCAAAGATATTTTTCTGAAATGGAGATAGATGCCAGTGACCTTGAGGTTCCCAGGAGCCCGAACGCTCTGGTCAGATCGAGAAAGTGGCCTGTGTTGTAGGCAGAAAAGCATCTCTTCAGATTGTATTTTCTTTTAAAGAAACAGAATCTGATCTAAAATACAATTTGTACAATTAATATTTAATGAACGTTACCATATTCCAGATACTATAATAAGCACTTTACATGGATATCTCATTCAGATTTTATAATACCCCCAATACTAGAATCCTTTTAGATGAGGAAACTGAGGTTCATGGAGTTTAAGTAACCTGCCATATAATCAGCAAATGGCAGAGCTGGGATTAGAACCTGCATCCAACTTCAGAGCCTGATCATTCCCTGAAAAATTTCTAGGTCATTGACGAGCCTTTGATGTGAGGATCTCAGAACAGAATGCCATTCCCAAGACTGACTCAGACTGGAGCAGAGTAGGAGAAACCATCGCCTTCAGTGAAATGTGTTCCAGGCTGGGGCTGACTTTTAGGGGAAACCTCATTTTTTGATCCAGGAGTTGGGGGAGAGGAACAGCTTTGCAGCAAGGGCACAAAGATGCTACTTCTTGGAAACAGGCAGTAAAGAGCCCAGGCACTTTCTCCCTCTGGGCTCCTTAGGGAGAGCTCCTTAGGAAGAGCTGAGCCCAAATGCTGGAGGGTGATGTTGCAAAAAGCTGACAGGCCATGCTCAGAGAGCCATGGTTTTGCAGAAGCTGTGACCTGCTGACCGAAGCCTCTGACCAGAACAACCTGCTGGGGGTAAGCCACATTCAGAGTGCAGGAGGAAACCTGAGACCCCACAGGCAGCCTGGAGCCACATCCTGGGCAGGGCAGCCCCCTTGGTGCAAACAGGGGACTGAACACTGTGATAGGGACCTGAGGATTCTGCATACAAGGATGGCCATCTACGTGAAACCTACAGGGCTTGAGAGAACCTTTGTGGATTTAGCTTTCTCTTATTTAAATTTTTTTCGAACCACATCATTAAGATTGTTTGCATGGCTCACATCCATTTCCCTTGCATCTAGAAAAGTGCAACTCCCTTTTCTCCCCAACCCCCCTCCTAGTAAATAACCCTGCTGGTCTGTCCCAGCCCAATGGTTACACTTCTAAAGATGCTTCTTAACCTTGTTACAAGCCGTTGGTTCATATTTAGCTTGTGGTTGACCTAAACCGCCAGATCCTTTCAATACAAACTGTTGTCAAGCCAGTCCTTCCCACCCTATACTTCTAACAGAACTGCAATTGGTTAAAAATTAAACAAAACATAAATTAAAGACATTACACATAAAATGTAAACTTGTTTGATTTAAAGGATTAATTTTGTTTATTCTGTTAATTTTTCTATTCATCCCTTCCCAACTGATAAGCATTCATCATTTTGTCCTCCTAGTTAAAGAAAATGCTAATAGAACCAAACAGAATCCTGTGGCAAAATATTACAGCAGGGGTTTTCAAAAATGTGCTCAAGGAATCCCCAGAGGACCCTTTCAGAGGGTCTGTGATCTCAAAACTATTTTTGGGATAATGCTTAGATGTTATTTGCCCTTTTCACTCTCATTCTATCCTGAACTACTGTGGGTTTTTTTGTTTGTTATTTGTTTTTTTTGTATGCTGTAATGTGAGGCCACATTTCATTATTTTTCCACGTGAGTACCCTGTTATTGCAGCACCATTTTTAAAATTTTTGTTTGCTTTGCTTGTTGGGAAGTGCATGGGCCAGGAATCAAACCTGGGTTTCCGCATGGCAGGGGAGAATTCTACCACTGAACTACCCATGCACCCCCACTACTGTGGAGTTTTCCAGAGGCTGCATGATATGTAATATCGCAACAGACTACGTGCAGAGGCAGTGATGAGAATCAAGCTGTCTTCTATTACGTCAGACTTTAGAGGGAATTGCAAAATTGTAAAACAAAGCCACTCTTTTCTCACTAGTATATTTTTTTCCTTTGGGAAAATACAGGTGTTTCCCCCCCCCCCACAGTAAAAAAGATTATTTGTAGTAACATGCAATGGGTTACTGTTATTTTTAACGTAATAAATACTCAACTTTTTTCTTGACTTTAATTTCTAATACATTAAATGCTAATAGATAAAACACACATAAGGTAAAGCCTTAATTTTTAAGAGGGCAAAGTTTAAGAATTGTGACACTGCAGATTTACTTCCAGGTTGGTACCAGACTCTTAATCTATGAGTTGTCTCAAATAATGTGAAAATCCTTTTCAAAATTTCTCTAGCTCTTCTCTTCTAAGGCCATGGTAGAATAGCAGGGCAGATCCTGGGAAAATGTTTTAACTCCTCTGGAGACCTGTTTCTACATTTGCAAAATTAGAGACTTTTTGTGAAAGTGACCTCTAAAGTAAATATTCAATTTTTAAAGAGGTGAAAGCACTTTAACAAACCTCTTTGGTGGAGGAAGAAAGGGGCAGGAAGTGATTCTTCATTTTACCAACTGGTCCAAAGATGTTAAAAGAATAAATTGCTCTAGGACACATGCTGAATCAACATGAGAGGCAGGAACTGAAGCCAGTATTCTTGTTTACTAGCCTAGAACTTGATCTACTCAATGGTTAATATTTATTATCTTGCCTGTACATAGCTTTTTTTTTTTTCATGGACAGGTACCAGGAGCGAACCCAGGTTTTCTGCATGACAAGTGAGAACTCTGCCTGCTGAGCCACCGTGGGCCGCCCTGTACTAGCATTTAAATGCAGTTTATTGATATTGTTGAAGTAACAGTGTGTGACTTTGATATTATGTCATGAAAGACACTGCAGTTTCCAACTTGTTCTCTCTCGGATTGCTCTGGGGAAAACCAACTACAATGTCTGGAGGACACTCAAGCAGCCCTGTGGAGAATTTCACGTAGCAAGGAACTGAAGCATTAAGGCCACCAAAAATTAGCACCACTTGCCTTCATGTGGGATGTAGAGAGATTATGACAAGGGCTGGGAGAGCTGATAGAACCATGAGATAGAGCAGTGAAGGTGTATTGGTGACCCTGTTAACTATAAGCAAACTTCATTTGGTAATCTTTTCTGAAAGGTACAGAGCAGAAAACATTCACCAGACCAATAGCATGTCAAGTGCCAGGGGATGTGTTGATTTGTTTTTGCGAAGAAACCATACCTGAAAATGTAGCAGCAATTGGAGTAATCAAGTTTTAGCTAATCCATTGTCATTTTCCAAGGTCCATCAGTTTTCTGACAAGATAAATCTGTGATTTGAATGGCAATATGGCAGGAATCACTACTCTTGTATCTTTCAAGACTTATTGTGGCACTAATCTTTTCAGTGGTTCCAGGAGGCAATACTGTCTTTGGTCTGCTGTTTTGTATGTGGATACAATTCTACTTGGCCTTTTCTATCATGATAGCCTTCACTCCACATCTCACAGAACCAACATGGGGAGTCTACCAGTTGCTAAATATATCTACTCCTATTCATTTACATTCTGGAACTAGAGAATAATGATAGGATGGGTTCAGGGAACCCATAGTGAGCCACTGGGCTCACTGTGAGATGTATACATGCCAAAACACCATTGATTGCTGTGCTGGTTTGAATCTGTTGTGTACCCCAGAAAAGCCATATTCTTTAATCCTCATTCAATATTGCTGGGTGGGGTCTTTTTTACTGTTCCCATGGAGGTGTGACCCACCCAATTGTAGGTGGTAACCTTTGATTAGGTGGTTTCCATGGAGATGTGTCTCCACCCATTCAAGGTGGCATTGCTTATTGGAGCCTTTTAAGAGAGAACCATTTTGGAAAAAGCTTTAGAGCCACCAGAATCAACAGAGCCAACAGAATAGACAGAGGTCCAGGGAAGCCATTGAAGAAGCCCTCAGAGAAAGCTAGCAGACATCATCATGTGCCTTTCCAGCTGAGAGAGAAACTCCAAACATCATTGGCCTTCTTGAACCAAGATATATGTCCCTGGATGCCTTAGTTTGGACATTTTTATAGGTTTGCCTTAATTTGGACATTTGCATGGCCTTAGAACTGTAAACTTGTAACTTAATAAATTCCCCCTTTTAAAAGCCATTCTGTTTCAGATATATTGCATTCTGGCATCATTTAAGAAGCTAAGACAATCACCTACACTGACAGAGGACTACAGTAGCATTTTGGGTCTCCAGGGATTAAAGTCAGTTCAGAGCCAGGGTACAGTAATCCTCTAAAAATCTGGTTATTTCCCCCTTTCTAATGTGTAGTGACTTTGGCAAATGGCTGCAGGTCCTTTTGGGGAAGGTGAGGAAAATGATTTACAGTATAACTTGTTGGCAGTGTAACAAGGTCCTTCCTAGGAAGGGGTCCCAGTCTTTCCTTTATTTAAGGGGCTTGGGATTTGAGAATTGGCTCCAGTAGAAGAATCAGTAGAAGGGCTGTGACTCTGTATTGTTGGTAGTCAGAATTCTGCTCAGTTCACCATATTAGAGCATTTGCACCTACACAAAACATGTAAGACTTTGGTAGGTTGCCCAACTATTTCAGTCCTAGAAACACTAGGATCAATTAGCCAATGCCATAGGCCAAAACATTTTGATGGCTGCTTTGGATTTGCTGCTCTTTACAGTTACATGCTAACTTTGTTTTTTGTTTTGTTTTGTTTTACCAGGTGCCTCCTCTTGGCTCCTGACACCCTGATATCCCATTGTTCCCATTGGAGTAATTCAGGGAGCCCATTTTGATTATTGCATTTCCCACTATTATGCCTTGCTTGCTAGAATAGTGACTATAGAATGCTGGTGTTCTTCAAAGATGTACGTGTTCTCACTGGTGATGCATTTCTCAAAACCTGGGTGAAGGGACAGTCCTCTGTACTCTACCAAGGAATATACTTAGCTGGTCTTCATTATCAATCTGTTCTAGCCTTCAATATTGAGAATTCTGACATCTCAGCTTCATTCAGTATAAATCATATTATACTGGGTTTAATAGCAAACTATTAGAGTCATTCCCAACCAACTTGAGCAAGTACATTAAATCCAGAATCTCTGCGTAGTGTACGCATATTAATAAATTCAGCCTGGTCCAAAATTATATTTCTACCACCCTAATCTAACACCTTTAGGATCTATTCCCATACCTATTCCCAGGGTTTCTATCAATATAAATTGACATTTGAGGAATTTTGATGCTCCGAGACACTGAAGACTAAAAGAATTATCAATATAATGATTTAGTAACCAGACTCATTTATTAAATCCTATCTTCTCTGTTATAATTCCTCCTTCACCTTCAAAATTTCTCCCAATATTTAGGGGTATTTCATTTCTGCCCTCTCTAACTTCTTCATGCTGGAAAAGGGTATCAATAATATGGGTTAGGGGGATAGAACTAGTTGATAGTTTTAGAGAGGCTGACCCCTCTGAGTTCAGGACTTACCTGGCTAGGAACCCATCTGGAGGTTGTAGGTATCTGGAAAGTAATCTTAGTATGGAAAATTCTTGTAGAATATCAGATAGAGCCTTTAGTGTTAATAGGAATGGTTTTGATTGGGGTTTGTCAAACTAGCTAAAGCTTGCATAAGAATAGTCTCCAGACTCTATTTTTTAAATGGCTTTTAATTTGTGAAATATAACATATATATAAAAAAGCAATACATTTCCAAGTACATTTTAACAAGTAGTTATAGAACAGATTTTAAAGTTTGGTAAAGGCTACCACGATTTTTTTTTTCTTCTAGCTGCTCCAAGACACTGGTGACCAACAGAAATATCAATATAATGATTTAGCAGCCATACTCATTTGTTAAATCCTATCTTCTCAGTTATACTCCTCCTTTTCTTTAAATAACCTATATACATAAAAGCAATACATTTCAAAGTACATGCAACAATTAATTGTAGATCAGATTTTGAGTTTGGTATGGGTTACAATTCCACAATTTTAGGTTTTTATTTCATCTAAGAAACTAGAGGCTAAAAGAAATATCAGTATAATTTTTCAGAATGCATACTCATTTGTTAAACCTGATCTTCTCTGTATAACTCCACCATCACCTTTGATCTTTTTTCCACTCTTTAGGGACATTTGGGCTATGCCCATTTTACCTTTTTCATGTTGAACAGGGCTATTGATAATATGGGATAGGAAGATGGAACTAGCTGATGTTCTGGAAGGAAAAAATGGCCCCTCTGCATTTTAGGACTTATCTGGTCCAGGGACCCATCAGGAGATTGTAAGTTTTAGAGAGTTACCCTAGTGCATGGGACCTTTGTAGACTCTTATATAATGCCTTAGGTGGTCTTTAGGATGGAAAGAATAGTTTTGATTGGGGTTTGGCAAATGATGATAGATAGTGATGTCTAACTGAAGCAAGTGTAAGAGTGACCTCCAGTGTAGCCTTTCGACTCTATTTGAACTCTCTCAGCCACTGATACCTTATTTGTTACTCTTATTTTCCCCTTTTTGGTGAGGATGGCATTGATGATCACATGGTGCGAGGGCCAGGCTCATTCATGGGGGTTATCTCCCATGCTGCCAGGGAGACTTTCATCTCTGGATATCCAGACTTTATTTGAACTCTTTTATCCTATCCACTGATACCTTATTTTGTTACTCAGTGTCGTATTTTTAACATGAGAACCTCCTAGGTTATAAATTCAATTTGGTTTGAAATTCAGCCCCCTGCAAATAGAAACTTAGGATTTGGTTGTCACAAATCTTGACCCTAAGGCTATAGGAGAAAATTGCTTCTTTTAGGGCAGTCATAGAAGCTTTTTGGTCCCTTTCTCAAACCTTGAGTTAGGAATTTAAAACTCTAAGCTCTTCGTTTTCTCTCTCCAAAATCTCCATCATACTTAGAAACAACCAGCCAACATAATTGTACTCATATTTCTACTAAAAATATTCGATGGTGGCAAATATTTGCTTACCCAAAGCCTTGCCTTCTATAGGCATGTACCACACATGACTACAGATGGAAATTTAAGCAATCGTTTGCCATTGCTAGCCATCGAATACCAATGTCCCCTTTACCACTAGCAATAAATCATTAATGCATTTAAATTTAATCAGACCAGAGAACCATTTCCAGTTTCTCATCCTTAAGAATCTGCCTCCATGAAGCTAAGCCTACTTATAAATATGCCTAAGAGTCACCGTCAGAGAATCTCTTTTGTTGCTCAAATGTGGCCTCTCTCTCTCCAGCTCAGCAAATGAACTCTCTGCCCTCCCCTCTACTTGGGACATGACTCCCAGGGGTGTAAATCTCCCTAGCATACATGGGACAAGACTCCCAGAGATAAGTCAGGAACATAACATTATGGGATTGAGAAAGCCTTCTTGACCAAAAAGGGGAAGGGAGAAATGAGATAAAATGAAATTTCGGCTGAGAGATCTCAAACAGAGTTGAGAGGTTATCCTGGAGGTTATTATTATGCATTATATAGATGTCCCTTTTCAGTTTATGGCATGTTGGAGTGGCTAGAGGGAAGCACCTGAAACTGTTGAGCTATGTGCCAGTTTGAAGCTATTATGTACTCCAGAAAAGCCATGTCCTTTAATCCCAGTCAATATTGCTGGGTGGGATCTTTTTTTATGTTCCCATGGAGATGTGACCCACCCAATTGTAGGTGGAAACTTCTGATTAGATAGTTTCCATGGAGATGTGTCTCCACCCATTCAATTGGGGTTGCTTACTGGAGTCCTTTAAGAGGGAACCATTTGGGAAAAACTTTAGAGCCACCAGAACCAACAGAGTCCACACAGCCAGAGACCTTTGGAAATGCATAAAGAAAACACCCCCGGGGAAGCCACTGAAGAAGCCTAGAGAGAAAGTTAGCAGACATTGTCATGGGCCATTCTAGCTGAGAGAGAAATCCCAAACATCATCAGCCATCTTGGCCAAGTTATCTTTCCTTGGATGCATTAATTTGGACATTTTTATAGTCGGGACATTTTCACAGCCTTAGAACTGTAAATTTGCAACTTAATAAATTCTCTTTTTTTTAAAAAATTTTTAAAAACATAACAACATACAAACATGAACATTCTTACCATATGATCATTCCATTTTTGGTATATAAACAATAACTCAAAATATCATCACATAGTTGTATATTCTTCACCATGATCACCTTTCAGAACATTTGCAACAATCCAGAAAAAGAAATAAAAAGAAAAAATTCGTACATACTATACCCACTACCCCTCCCTGTCACTGATCACCAGCATTTCAATCTACTACATTTATTTTAATATTTGTTCCCCCTATTATTTATTTATTTTTAACCCATATGTTTTACTCATCCGTTGATAAGGTAGATGAAAGGAGCATCAGACACAAGGTTTTCACAATCACACAGTCACATTACAAAAGCTATATCATTATACAATCATCTTCAAGAAACATGGCTACTGGAACACAGCTTTATATTTTCAGGCAATTCCCTCCAGTCTCTCCACTACACCTTAACTAAAAAGTTGATATCTAATCTATATAATGAGTAAGAATAACTTCCAGGATAACCCCTCGACTCTGTTTGGAATCTCTCAGCCGTTGACACTTTATTTTGCCTCATTTCACTCTTCCCCCTTTTGGTCAAGAAGATTTTCTCAATCCCTTGATGCTGAATCTAGCTCCTTCTAGGATTTAAATTCTCCTTTTTAAATGCCATTCCGTTTCTGGTATATTGCATTCCAACGGCTTTTGCAAATTAAAACAAGCTGTATTCCAGTAGTCTTTTTTTTTTTTTTTTTTTTACATGGGCAGGCACCAGGAATCAAACCCGGGTCCTTGGGCACAGCAGGTAAGCGTTCTTACCTGCTGAGCCACCGTGGCCTGCCCTGTATTCCAGTAGTCTTGATTCTTTAAGATGATTGTATAACTATATAGTTTTTAAAACATGACCACGTGATTGGGCAAACCTGGTGTCTGACGCTTTCAACCAAGATATGAACAGATGTGTAAAAAAATAAGGATAATAAATATATAAATAATAGGGGCTGGTTAAGTAAAAAAAAATGGATAGATTGCAATAGTAGTGGTCAATGGGAGGGAGGGGCGAGGTGTATGGGATGTATGTGGTTTTCCTTTTCTTCTTTTTATTTCTTTTTTTGAAGTGATGCAATTGTTCTAAAAATGATCACGGTGATAAATGAACAACTATGTAACAATATTGTGAGCCATTGATTGTATACTTTGGGTGGACTGTATGTCTGTGAAGATATCTTAATACAAATATTTTTTTACAAAAAGAGTCTGCTTCTGTGAAACCACAGTCAATACCTATAAGCTTATCAGTCAGACTTCAGTCAGGGAAGCAGAACCACTCTGCATTATGAGATAAAGAACTTATAGGAATCAGACCTTACACATTATGCAAGGGCTGGAGAAGTGAAGGACCAGGAAAGAAGGTGGAGGAGCAAAGTAGGAGTCACCAATTAGGGAAGTTAAGTACACCTGGCCACTGAAATAGATTATAATGGGAAAATCTGTGATGGGGAGTCTGGGTAGGCGCCACCTCTCTGGGTCTACCACTATGTGTCTGGTGCAGCGCCCAAGGGTATGAACTGTTGGTCAACAAAGTCAACAGCTGGGAAGAATTGTTGGATGCTGATCTGAGCAGAGCAAGGACAAGCTTGAGCAAACTAACATGCCTGTGCCCAGCTGTCACCACATCTAACCACAGGGACCTTCAAAGAGTAATACTGGCTGCTTCTTTTCAGTCTTCTAAATCCCATGCAAATTCCTCTTTTGGCCAACTATAACCTGGAACAATCTAGGGAAGAGGATTCTGGGAAACTTAACCAAGCTTAACTAAGTTCACAAAATACAAACCACCTTGCCAATGTGCACTGTATGAACCTGGACTGGCTCTATCAGGACAGTGGGGAAAATGGGATGATTTTTATATGGCCTAGCTATTAGATGATAAGAAGGAATGCATGTCAATTTTTACATGTGATAAGACATTGTGGTTATGTAAGAGAGTGACATTCTTAGGAGATGCTAGGATGTCACCTAGGGGCTAAGAGCTGTGGTGTATGTAACTTTAAATGATTTAGCATTTATTAACTATTAAATGAATGTGGTAAAATGCTAACCATTATTGAATCTATGCAGTAGATCTGCAGATGTTTCAAATTTTCTTAATATTTGATATTTTTTTATAATTAAATAGTGAGCAAAATCTCAATGATTAGTTCTTCTGGAGGTCTTTCCTGCCCTCCTCCTGCTCCCCCTCCAAGCTGGTCAGGTTCATCCATTCACTCCTCAAACACTCCTGGTTAGCCCTGAGGTGCTTGTCATATTCTCCTTTAATTTTTTGTTTTCATGTCTGTCTCCTTTTCTAAACTTTGAAGTCCTTAAAGGACACAGATGCTGTCTTTCATCCCTAACTTTCTAGGCTTTAGTCCATACGCAGCACAGAGTAGGCACTTTATTAACCTTTGTTCTGTCAAAAACAGAGGAATTTTTTTTTCTAGTTTAGGAATTTTCTTCAGGGATACCACCAAATTAGGGTTCAAGTTAATCTAAGAAGCAGAAGTTTTTTTCGTAGTTTGTTTGTTTTTGTTTCAAATTATGAAAGTGATGCATGCAAATTAAAATAATACTGAATTAAATAAGAAAAATTATTATTTCATTCCTGTCATAGACACATTCCAACCCCCAAAGTCAAGGATTTAGCTTGGCACATTTTAGCATTATTTCTATGCAACTATAAATATACACATATTATAAATATACATATCACTCACATGCATACACACACACACACACATTCATACTACAAATATTATTTGGTGACTCTTTTTAACCTCATGTATCATAAGGCTTTCCATATTGGTACATAGATAGATCTACATCATTCTTTATACAGACTACATAGTAATCTATTATACGGATGTACATTAATTTGTTTAACTACCACATATGTATGAGCATTTAGGTACAGGAATTATTTTAGCCTAGACTAAAAGGGGCAACCCCAGTGAACAAAGGAGTAAGAATAGTTTCACCTTGAACTGTGTGTACTAAGTCAGTGTAAATGGGCAATGAAGGGACTTTACTATTTGTCTCAGTTATAGAAAGACTTGGTCTATTCAAAATTTGATTTGGGTTACAGTTCTATGATTTTCATTTTTTCTTTTAGCTGCTCTAAGACCCTGCATCTTTAAATTTTTTTTAAATAAAAAAATTTTTTTTAAATACCATAAAACACAAAGCAAATACAAACATTCCTATTTTCATCATTCTGTTCTACATATATAATCAGTAATTCACAACATCATCACATAGTTGCATATTCATCATCATAATAATTTCTTGGAACATTTGCATCTATTCAGAAAAAGAAATAAAATGAAGACAGAAAAAATATTTATACATACCATACTGCTTACCCCTCCCTTTCATTGATCATTAGCATTTCAATCTAAATTTATTTTAATATTTGTTCTCCCTATTATTTATTTTTATTCCATATGTTCTACTCATTTGTTGACAAGGTAGATAAAAGGAGTATCAGACACAAGGTTTTCACAATCACACAGTCACATTGTGAAAGTTATATCATTATTCAATCATCATCAAGAAACATGGCTACTGGAACACAGCTCTACATTTTCAGGCAGTTCCCTCCAGCCTCTTCATTACATCTTGAATAACAAGATGGTATCTACTTAATGCGTTAGAATAACCTCCAGGATAACCTCTTGACTCTGTTTGGAATCTCTCAGTCATTGACACTTTATTTTCCCTCATTTCACTCTTTCCCCTTTTGGTAGAGAAGGTTTTCTCAATCCCTTGATGCTGAGTCTCAGCTCATTCTAGGATTTCTGGCCCACGTTGCCAGGAAGGTCCACACCCCTGGGAGTCATGTCCCACATAGATAGGGGGAAGGTGGTGAGTTTGCTTGTTGTGTTGGCTGGAGAGAGAGGCCACATCAGAGTAACAAAAGAGGTTCTCTTGGGGGTGACTCTTAGGCCTAATTTTAAGTAGGCTTGACTTATCCTTTGTGGGGTTAAGTTCTTATGAACAAACCCTAAGACTGGGGGCTCAGCCTATAACTTTGGTTGTACGCACCGCTTGTGAGAACATCAAGAATTCAACTTGGGGAAGTTGAATTTCTCCCTGTTCTCACCATTCCCCGAAGGGGACTTTACAAACACTTTTCCACTCACTGATCAAATCACTTTGGGATTCATTGGGACATCACTCTGGGCAAACCAGTAAAATCTCATGTCCTACCCAAGGTTCCGTGTACTTATGTTGTTCAGCCAACTATCTACATAAGTTATATTAGGAAATGCACTAGTCAAAATATAAATTTTGTACCAAATAGACATTTTTTGATTTAGTCTCACACATAAGTTGAAATTTTAAAATATTAATTACCATCAATTTTCAGCACCCTGCAGTAATGACATTCCTTTGTTCTTCCTCATGTAAAAACATTTTAAAATTTGTACATTTAGTCATTATCATTATACACTCTAGGCATTCCTAGATTATACCATCTCAATCTTTATCATCTATCTTTCTTTATGATTTCATTTATGCCTCCAGCCCTCCTCCCTCTATCATTCAGCTTCATTCAGTGTTTTAACATAATTGTATTACAGTTAGGTAGTGTTGTGCTGTCCATTTCTGAGTTTTTACATTCAGTCCTGTTGCACAATCTGTATCCCTTCAGCTCCAGTTACCCAATATCTTTTTTTTTTTTTTTTTTTTTTACATGGGCAGGCACCAGGAATCGAGCCGGGTCCTCCGGCACAGCAGGCAAGCATTCTTACCTGCTGAGCCACCGTGGCCTGCCCTAATTACCCAATATCTTACCCTAATTCTATGTCCTGATGGTCTCTGTTACCAATGAAATATTCCAAGTTTATCACTAATGTCAGTTCATATCAGTGAGACCATACAGTATTTATCCTTTTGTTTTTGGCTAATCACACTCAGCATAATGTCCTTAAGGTCCATCCATGTTGTTACATACTTCATAACTTTTTTTCTTTCTTACAGCTGCATAATATTCCATCATATGTATATGCCACAGTTTGTTTAGCCAACCATCTGTTGATGGACATTTCGGCTGTTTCCATCTCTTGGTAATTGTAAATAATGCTGCTATAAACATTGGTGTGCAAATGTCCGTTTGTGTCCTTGCTCTCATGTCCTTTGAGTAGAGACAGCATATAGATGGGTCTTGTTTTTTAATCCATTCTGCCAATCTATGTCCTTTGATTGGGGAGTTTAACCCACTAACATTTAGTGTTAATGCTGCATGGGTAGTACTTTCTTCTACCATTTTGCCTTTTGGATTTTATCTGTCATCTCTAATTTTCCTTCTTTTTACCTTTACTGATAGTCTTCCTTTCTACACTCTTCTCCACACCTCTCTCTTCTGTCTTTTCGTATCTGTCTCTAGTGCTCCCTTTAGTATTTCTTTCAGAACTGGTCTCTTGGTCACAAATTCTCTCAGTGATTTTTTGTCTGAAAATGTTTTAATTTCTCCCTCATTTTTGAAGGACAATTTTGCTGGATATAAAATTCTTGGTTGGCAGTTTTTCTCTTTTAATAATTTAAATATATCATCCCACTGTCTTCTCGCCTCCATGGTTTCTGCTGAGAAATCTATGCATAGTCTTGTCGGGCTCCCTTTGTATGTGATGGATTGCTTTTCTCTTGCTGCTTTCAAGATTCTCTCTTTCTCTTTGACCTCTGACATTGTGATTAGTGTCTTGGAGTACGTCTATTTGGATCTATTCTCTTTGGGGTACGCTGCACTTCTTGGATCTGTAATTTTAAGTCTTTCATAAGAGTTGGGAAATTTTCAGTGATAATTTCCTCCATTAGTTTTTCTCCTCTTTTTCCTTTCTCTTCTCCTTCTGGGACACCCACCACACGTATTTTTGTGTGCTTCATATTGTCTTTCAGTTCCCCGAGTTCCTGCTCATATTTTTCCATTTTTTCCCTATATTTTCTTTTTCTTGCCGGATTTCAGATGTTCCATCCTCCAGTTCAGAAACCCTATGTTCTATCTCTCAAAATCTACCGTTGTAGGTTTCCATTGTTTTTTTTCATCTCTTCTATCGTGCCTTTCATTCCCATAAGTTCTGTGATTTGTTTTTTCAGACTTTCCATTTCTTCTTTTTGTTCATTCCTTGTCTTCTTTATATTCTCCCTCAATTTGTTGATTTGGTTTTTGGTAAGGTTTTCCATGTCTGTTCGTATATTCTGAATTAAATGTTCCAGGTCCTGTATCTCATTTGAATTGTTGGTTTGTTCCTTTGACTGAGCCATATCTTCAATTTTCCTAGTGTGATTCATTATTTTTTGCTGGCATCTAGGCATTTAATTACCTTAATTAGTTTATTCTGGAGATTGCTTATACTTCTTTTACCTAGGGTTTTCTTGCTGGATGAATTTGTTGTCTATCTGTTCTTTGACATTCAATTCAGCTTTATCTGGACCTCTAACTTAAGGTTTGTTTAACAGAGGAGAATTTTTCAGTTCTTGTTTTCTTGTTTCTTGCCCTGGTTGTATGGTGCCTTTCCCCCCCACACTTAGGAGGGTCTATGTAGGTATTATAGACTGTAGCCGGATTTTCCCAGACCAAACTGGCCTCCTATCAGGAAGAGTCACCTGCGTCGATTTTCCCTGAGGGTGAGACCCAGCATGTTTAAAGACTTACCTGTGAAGACTCTGGACTCTGTTTTTCTTATCCTGCCTAGTATGTGGTGCCTGTCTGCCTGCAGGTGTCCCATCAGCATAAGATGATACGGTACCTTTAACTTTGGCTGGGGGTGTGGTGGAGACCGAGGAGAGGTTGTAGGCTGGTATTAATGGCTTCAAATTACCAAGCCCTGGTGTCTGAATTCCTTGAGGGAGGGATTCCACCTGAGTTGGGCTTCACTCCTCCCCTGGGGAAGGTGCCGGGGCAAAAATGAGTGACCTCCGCTTTGACCAGGTTCACCTGAGGTGGGGGCCTATTTTTAGTAGTCAGAATTTGTTGATTAATTCCACAATTGGTGTTTGGTTGGGCTCAGCCCCTGCTGCTGGTAAAGTGTCTTTCCTCTCCCCTCTGGGAAGCAGCCTGTGGGGGAGGGGTGCTGGCTGCTGAGGCTTGGGGAACTCACAGTTGTGGGGGGCTCACAGCCAGTCCAGCTGGTCCAGATTGGGGTACGCTGTGTGTCCGGTCATTGACGTGGCCCCAGGAGCTGTTCTGTATTGATTCTGGTTATTTAGTAGTTGTTTTGGAGGACGAACTAAAATGTGCACATTGTTAAGCCGCCATCTTGGCCCGGAAGTCCATATAAATTTTGTTTTTATTTGGTATCTATTTTGTGCTAATGTTTCCTTCCTTTAATGTTTTCTATTACCAAATGTCTGTATCAGGTAGAGGTTATGTGTACAGGTCATCAAATTTTCTAATCTTGTCACAATAATTTGGTTTATAATAACAAGTGTGTATTTACTATTATATTGCTTTTATAGCAAACTTTTGAAATTTAGTATAACTATCACAGAAACTATTCACTATTTATTATGATCACTCATTATTACTAAACATGCATATAAGTTGTGAAAAATACAGATAACTGAATATCAAGAATTCTTGGGAATTTTTATTTCTTATTCCCAAATCCCAAAGATTGGGTATAAGTTGATTATGACTGAAGTGGGGGATGGGCACATGGGGGGGGTCATAATACAATTGCTTCTATTGTTGTAGATATTTATATTTTTCCACAATAAAAAGTAAAACAAAACTGGATCAGGCAACATTCCTGCCCAAGTTATTTAAAAGGCTTTCTGAGCTAAAACCTTCAGGTAGTTCTTAGGCCAGAAAAATTCTGAAACCCGGTGGTGTTAGTCTCTCCAAGAACATCAATTAGTTTGATCCCCCTAATCCCACATTGACAACGGCCTTTCCAACATGAAAAAGTTAGAGTGGCCATAACCCAAATATCCCTAAAGATTGGGGGTAGGATCAAAGGAGAAGGAGGTGTTAGAAAAATTAGGATTCAAAAAGTGAGTTTGACTGCTGAATCATTATATTGATATTTCATTTAGTCTCCAGTGTCTAGGAGCAGATAAAAGGAAAAATCTGAAATTGTGCAACTGTAACCTGTCACAAACTCTGAAATCTGTCCTTAACTACTTGTTAAAAGGGACTTTGAGGGTGGCTGCCGTGGCTCAGCAGGCAGAGCTCTGACCTGCCATGCTGGAGGTTTGGAGTTCGATCCCTGGTGCCTCCTGCCCATATGCAAATTAAAAAAAAAAAAAAGGACTTTGAAATTTATTACTTTTTCATATATATGTTGTATTTCACAATAAAAAAATTTAAAAAAAGAAAGGCTTTCTTAATTTTACTCTTGGGTTAAAAGCCAACTTCTTTACCACGCCCTTTAATCTTTGCATACTTTTAACCCCTTTGCCTCTCTAGCTAATTTCCAGCAACACTAGCCTTCTTCTTTCAGTCCCTTAAACTCACCACTTTCCTGATTCAAGACCTTAGCCCATGCTGTTCACTCTGTTTAGAATACCCTTCCCACTATTTCTCAGCTAACTCCTACTCATTTTTAAAATGAATTCCTCTTAGAAGTGCTCCTTATACCATAGTACCCCCAGATCCATACTGGGTCTCACTGTGATCATTACACATTATCTTGTACTATTTCCTGCAGCACTTTTCACAGTTTGTAGTTACATATTTACTCATGAACTTTTTTTTCATTCAATGAATATTAAATGTCTACCATATGCTAACCTTTATTCTAAGCTCTTTATTCATTTATTTATTTTATAATTAGAAAAGTTGTAGGCTTACAGAAAAGTCATGCAGAAAATGAAGAGCTCCCATATACCTTCCTATATTAACTTCTTGCACTGGTGTGGTATATCCATACCCTAGGAAAGATATGTTTTAGTCCTGATCCATCTTGTGGAGGCAGCCATTCCTTTTAATTCCTACTCAGAACTGTAGGTTGGAAACTTGATTAGATTATCTCCACTGGGATATGACACACCCAATTGTGGGTGTTAACCTTTGATTAGACGGAGATGCAACTCTACCCATTCCAGGTGGATCTTGATTAGTTTATGGAATCCTTTAAAAGAGGAAATATTTTGGAAAAAGCTTGAAAGCAACAGAGCCATGAGAACCATGAGAGCCCATGTAACCAGAGACCTTTGGAGATGAAGAAGGAAAACGCCCCTGAGGGAGCTTCATGAAAGAAGAAGCCTGGAGAGAAAGCTAGCAGACATTACCGTGTTTACCATGTGCCTTCTCAGTTGAGAGAGAAAACCTGAACTTCATCGGCCTTTCTTGAGTGAAGAGGTAACTTCTTGTTGGTGCTTTAATTTGGACAGTTTCATAGACTTGTTTTTTCTTTTTTTAACTGCATGAAACACTTTATTTTTAAAATTAATCTACAGTAAAATTTAATTTGTATTGGTATATAGTTTTACGATTTTTAGAAATATTTTTATTGGCAAAACAAAACAACATACAACCATGAACATTCTTAACATATGAACGGTCCATACTTGGTGTATAATTAATGTCTCACAGTACAATCACATAGTTGTATATTCATCACCATGATCATTTCTTAGAACATTTGAATCACTCCAGAAAAAAAAAAGAAAAAAGAAAAAAGAAAAAACTCATACATTCCATACCCCTTACCCCTCACTCTCATTGACCACTAGTATTTCCATCTACCCAATATATTTTAACCTTTGTTTCCCCTATTTTTTCTATACCCCTTACCACTCCCTTTCATTAATCACTAATATTTCAATTTACTCAATTTATTTCAACATATATTCCCCCTAATATTTATTTATTTTAAATCCATATGTTTTACTCATCTGTCCATACTGTAGATAAGAGGAGCATCAGAACAACATTTTCATAATCACACAGTCACTTTGCAAAAGCTATATCATTATGTAATCATCTTCAAGAAACATGGCTACTGGAACACAGCTCTACAGTTTCAGACACTTCCCTCTAGTCTCTCCAATATATCTTTACTAAAAAGGTGATATCTATATAATGCATAAGAATAACCTCCAGGATAACTTCTCAACTCTGTTTGAAATCTCTCAGCCACTAACACTTTATTTCGTCTCATTGCAGTCTTCCCCCTTTTGGTCGAAAAGATTTTCTCAATCCCTTGATGCTGAGTCTCAGCTCATTCTAAGATTTCTGTCCCACATTGCCAGGAAGATTTATCCCCTGGGAGTCATGTCCCACGTAGAGAGGGAGAAGGCAGTGAGTTTGCTTGTCCTGTTGGCTGAGAGAGAGAGAGAGATAGGCCACATCTGAGCAACAAAAGAGGTTCTCTGGAGGTGACTCTTAGGCTAACTTTGAGTAGGCTTAGCCTATCCTTTGTGGGGCTAAGTTTCATATGAACAAACCCCAAGAATGAGGGCTCAGCCTATTGATTTGGTTGCCCCCACAGCTTGTGAGAATATCAGGAATTCTCCAAATGGAGAAGTTGGATTTTCCCCCTTCCTTGCCATTCTCCCAGGGGGACTTTGCAAATACTTTATTCACTGTTTAAATCACTCTGGGTAGATGTGCTTTAATTTGGACATTTTCACAGCCTTAGAACTGTAACCTTGTAACTTAATAAATTCCCCTTTTTGAAAGCCATTCCATTTCTGGTATATTGCATTCCAGTAGCTTGCAAACTAGAACAGCACTATTAACTATAGTCCATGGTGTACATTATATTAATGTACTAATTGATTTAGTTTAACTATCTCCCTCATTACATGGTAAGGGCAGGGAAAATGCCTATTTTTCTCACTTCCCTGTTACTGGACAAAGGCAGTTGATTCTCTGCCCAATGTGCTCCAATGACCAATTCCTGAGACACCAGGGTTTCAAAGAGAGAAAGAGTTATTGCAAGATGTGAAGCAGGAGAGGAGATAACCTAGCAGTCTAAAAGTCTGTCTCCCAGAGTCCAGGGAGTTCAAGGCTTTTATGGATTCTAACAAGCAGAGATGGAAGTCATTACAATTTCAATGGCAAGTGTAAAATGGAGAGAGCTGCAGTTATCATCAATTCCATAGCAGGTATAGGCAGAAACAATTTACAAATGTAAAGGAGTGAAACTGTACTGGAATCAGTTAATGCTTTTCAGCTGATTCAAGTTCCTCCATTAGCATTAGGGCATTTGCCCTTATAAGTTTCTAAAGTAAAAAAAAAAAGAAAAAAAAAAAGGATAAAGGAAGCAACAGGTTTTACAATCACAAAGGCACAAGACAAGGAAGGGCTTTTACAGTCATTATCAGCAATCAGGGCAGTGGATCACAGTTTAGATATTTCAGGTATTTCCTCTCTGTCTACTCTAATATACCTGAAAGAAAAAAAGAATATTTATATAATGATTCAGTAGTGATAATCATTCTTTAAGTCCTAATTCCTTCCTTTCAACTGTTTCATCTGCACCCAGTGCATAATAGGTTCTTTTGTTTTTCATAATAGGTTCTTAGTAAATACTGGTTAAAATAATCTAACTATACAAGTGAGATAGATACAGTAACAACGAGGAAATAAAATTTAGCAAAATCACTCTTATGGGTTAGTTCTTGGTGAACACGGCACCTGTCCCCCCACTTTTTTGGTTTGTTTGTTTTTGGTCACAAACTTATTTCAGAATTTTACCTGAAATTAACATTGACCTTGCCATTTGTCATCTCCAGAAGTTCCTTTCTTCCTGGCAGCCTTAATTAAATCTAAAACAGACCCTCTAAAATTGGCAATATCAGCCCAGGAGACATAAGAGATATGTCACCCAATTTTAGTGTTTGGATCTCATTTGCCTAGAATTCCAAGCCTCGGCTTTTGTCCTAAGATTTTGTGTTTACCCAAATAAAAAAAAGGACTTCACCACAGATCCTACGGACATTAAAAAGGTAGCAAGGGGGTGGTGCAATGGTCAGTGGCAGAATTCTTGCCTGCCATGCCAGAGACCCACAGTCTGCCCACGCCAAAAAAAAAAAAGAAAAGGTAGTGAGGGAGTATCATAAAAGGTTTTATACCAATAACACTTTGTGACAGTTAGGTTCTGGTGTCAACCAAGTGATTATGCCCAGTTGTCTGGCCAGGCAAGCACTGGCCTGACCTTGCTGCAAAGATGTTTCCAAGGCTGGTTGATAAACCAGAAGGCTGGTGTATTAAAGCATCAGTCAGTTGATTGCATCTGTGGCTGATTACATCTGAGATCAACTAAGGCTCAGCTCCCACCAATGAGATAATCCAATCAGTTGAAAGGAAGAGAAACTTTTTCACTGTTTCTTTAGCCAGTGAGCCTCTCCTGTGGAATTTGTCCAAACCCTTCATCAGAGCTGCCAGCTTCACAGCTGCCCTATGGATTTTGGACTTTTCCATTCCCTCAGTTGTGCGAGACACCTTTACAAATCTCATATTTACAGACAGATATCTGCAAATCTGTAGGAGATTCTGTTGGTTCTGTTCCTCTAGAGAACCCTGACTAATACAGCTTGGTACCAGGAGTGGTTCTTGAGAAACAGAATCTTTTTAAATTTCTTTTTTTGTTGTTGTTGAGAAGCAGAATCCTAAAAATGGGTTTTTACAATTGGTTTTATACTCTGATTAGACTCAGATGCACTATTTACTCTGTTTCCAATAATCAAGATGACACTGACAGTCCATGGGGTAAGTTGGCAAGAGAGACACTCAAAATATCACCATTAGATTCTACTAATTGTATGCTTGTATGAGGCAAGGCTCTGGGTGAAAGTGTTTTTTGACACCTTTGCAAAGTTTTGTGGAATTAAGAGGTATGATGATTTTGGCTGGTGACTGTTAGGTACGTTGGATGCAGTGATGAGGGAAAGGGATGAGCTAAAGGCTTCACATTTGCACCTTAAGCGCCATATGAATGATGTAAAAGTTTCCATCTGTGCCCTGAAAGAAAATCTTATTTCCTGTGGTCGCAGACTTCAGATCTCTGAAATCAGAACCAGAGTCTAATTGTGTGAGTAGCAGATTTACAACGTAAACTAAAATCTCAGCTTTGCAGGGTGTCTGCTGTTAAAGTAAAGGCTTTAATTGGAAAAGAATGGAATCCTGAAATGCGGGATGGTGATATACAGCTTGGTAATGATGGCAGTGAGGAGACAGGATCCCTGGAATCTGTTGAGTTTTTGCTAGATAGATCTGTAATGACTGCACTAAGGAAAAAACTTCCCAACCTCCAGCCTGCCTTGAGGAAACAGCTTCCTGATCTCCAGTCTGCCCAGAGGAGTCTGCCATCCAACCTTCACCTAACAAGATTAACTAACCCTAGAACCACCTCCCCTGGGAAAATAGCCCTCACTCCTGTCTGGAGTGATTAATACTGTTTCACCAGATGAAACTGCAATGGAATGCCCTGAGGTAATTGGCTTGAAAGACACTTCTGTTTATTTTCATGACCCACCCCCACTACTCCTCTTTTCTTCAAAACCTATAACTCAACTAAAGCCCCAAAAGGTGATGTACAAGTTGTGACCCATGAGGAGGTACACTATACTCCAAAAGAATTGCATGAATTTTCCAATCTATATAGACAGAAATCTGGGGAATATGTGTGGGAATGGATATTAAGGGTGTGGGATACTGGTGGGAGGAATATAAAGTTGGATCATGTTGAATTTATTTGTATGGGCCCATTAAGCAAAGATTCTGCATTCAGTGTTGTAGCTTGAGGGGTTAGAAAGGGCATTAACATTTGTTTAGATGGTTGGCTGAAACATGGATCCAAAGGTGGCCAATATTACCGGAGGTTGAAATGCCAGAGCTGCCCTGTTATAAAATAAATGAGGGGGTCGAGAGGCTAAGAGAGATGTAAATGTTAGAGTGGATTTATCATGGGAGATATATGCACACACCTCAGGAGTGTCCGGAGGACACATCTTTCACCAGAACCTTGAGAAATAAATTTGTGAGACTAGCTCCATCATTCCTAAAGAGCTCTGTGGTCGCCCTTCTCTGTAGGTCAGATATTACTGTGGGAACTGCTGTCACTGAGCTGGAATCCTTAAACACAATGGGGATGACCAGATCCTGAGCTGGCAGAAGCCACGTGGTGACAGTTAATCACCATAGGCAAGGTGGGCGTGGCCACCATAATGGACAGCAGACTCAAAGCAGCACACAAAATAATCTGCTTTGCAGAGATGTGTGGTGTTGGCTAGTAGATCATGAGGTACCTAGAGGTAAAATAGAAGGCAGTCTACTAAATTCTTGTTTGAGCTATATAAGCAGAAGCATTCTAGGTCAGGTGAACAGAAGTCTAACTTGAATTACAAAAACAGAGAGTCACGCCCTCTTAAGTCCCAGACTTCAGACAGTTGATAGATCCAGAGCCCCTTGAATGAGGGGAGGGCTGGGTATCCTTGGGGAAGAACTCTTTTACATTGCCCAAAATTTACAGTTAACCTTCTTCCTAGCCTTCTCCAAGGAGACCTACAGCCTTTTACGGGTGACTGTGCACTGGGGAAAAGGAAATAATAAAATATTTTGGGGATTGTTAGACAATGGCTCAGAAATGACACTAATTCCAGGAGACCCAAATGTTACTGTGGTCCCCCAGTCAGAGTAAGGACTTATGGAAGTCAGGTGATTGATGGAGTTTTAGCTCAGGTCCATCTCACAGTGGGTCCAGTGGGTCCCTGGACCCATTCCACAGTCTTTGCCAGGTGGGGTGACCCAGACCTTCATTCCTGAAGTTTCTGGGCTTTTGGTAGTCCTGCCTGGATTGGGTTGTTGCAGTTTTCTGTTACTTTAATCACAGGACATCATACAACTAAGAGTCACCCTAGGGGATCTCCTCTATTCCAGGGAAACTTTTCTTTACCTCCATTGTGTAGTTGCAGTCCTAGTTCCCCTTAAAGTCTATGGAAAACAAAGAACCACGACCAGCTGAAGTGCTTGCTGAGGGTAAAGGGAACATGGAATGGGTAGTAGAAGAAGGCAGTGATAAATATGAACTACAACCACATGACCACTTACAGAAACAAGAATTATGATTGTATGAATATTTTCTCCCTATTTTGCTATGAATATGTTTGCATTTGTACATAAGCAGATATCTTGTTTTCCTCTTATTCTGTGATATAAGTTGTATTGCTCATGTCACAGTATTTACGCCATAGGATATGAAGTTTATGAGTGAATGTTACCTAAGGACTTGCACTCTATTCCTGAGAGATATAGTGCACGTCCAGTTGTACACAGAACATTTGAAACATATGTCGGTTATTGTGATTTATTTGGAAATTAGTGTGTTTCAAGGTGATGTATATAGCTGTTAAATTGACAAGGGCAGACTGTGATGGTTAAATTCTGGTGTCAACTTGGCCAAGTTGTCTGGTTAGGCAAGCACTAGGCTGACTGTTGCTGCAAGGATATTTCAAGGCTGGTTGATAAACTGGAAGGCGGTGTATTAAATCATCAGTCAGTTTTTTCATCTGTGGCTGAATATATCTGCTATCAAAAAAGGCACAACTCCCACCAATTAGATAATCCAATCAGATGAAGGTTTTTAAGGAAGGGAGAAACTTTTTCACTGCATCTTCAGCCAGCTAGCCTCTCCTGTGGAGTTTGTGCAGACCCTTCATTGGAGCTTCCAGCTTCGTAGCCTGTAATTATATCTCATAATTACAGATATCTCCTGTTGGTTCTGTTTCTCTAGAGAACCCGACTAAATATACACTTTGACAACTTAAATGAAATGGATAACTTCCTTGAAATATACAAATTACCAAAACTGATTCAAGAAGAGATAAAATACATGAATAGCCCTATATCAATTAAAAACACTGGATTCATGATTAAAGTCCTTCTACAACATAACTTCCAGGAACCAGATGGTTTCATTGGTGAATTCCATCAAATCTTTCAAGAAGTAACACCAATTCTACACAACTTTTTCAGAAAATAAAAGAGAGCGATCACTTCTCAACTCATTAACTTAATACCAAAACTATATGACATTACAAGAAAACTGCAGACCAACATTCCTCATGAATATAGATGCAAAAATCCTTAACAATTAGGAAATTGAAACCAGTAATATATAAAGATGATAATACAGTATTCCCAAGGGGGTTTATCCTAGGAATGCAAATTGATTTGACATTTGAAAATCTATCAATGGCATTCTCTATATTAACATAATAATGTAGGAAAACCATGATTATCTCTTTAGATCTAATAAAAGCATTTGACCAAATTCAAAACTTTATAACAAAAGAACTAAGATATTCTTAACCAACATTATCTTGTAGTCTTACTTCCATGCTTTCCATTGTGCACCAAGCTTCCTCAATGGCCAACCCTCAAGGAGTTGACACTCAACCTTAAACAAACATTTAAGGGCCTGTAATGGATTAGGTGCTGTTCTAGGAGCAAAGGATACAGCCAGGAATGAGTAAATAAAGTCTTTGCCTGTACTAGTTTTTAGGGCTTCTGTAATTAATTACCATAAACTGGGAAGCTTAAAGCAATATAATTGTATTCTCTCACAGTTCTGGAGGCCAGAAGTCCAAAATCAAGGTGTCAATAGGGACAGGCTCCCTCTGAAGTCTTTAGGGAAGAATCTCTTCCAACCCTTTCTAGTGACTTCTGGTGTTTGTTGGCAATCCTTGGTACCCCTTAGCTTGCAGATGCATCACCCCAGTCTCTGGCTTTGTCTTCACATGGACTTCTCCTCTCTGTGTCTCTGCATCTAAATTTTTCTCTTCTTTTAAGGACACCTGTCACATTCAATTAGGGCACATTCTATGCAGTTTGACATCATCTTAATTAATTATATCTGCAAAGACCTTATTTCCAAATAAGGTACTGGGAGTTAGGGTTTCAATGTCTTTTGTGGGGACACAGTTCAATTCACAACACTGCCTCAAAGAGCTCACATTCTAGGAAGAGGTTTGATTTTATTAAGGGATCTGGGAGTACTCCTTTCACTTTCATCCTACCCATGCCACAAACAAATCTCTGTTGTTAAAACTTCTCCCTCACATTCCCCCAAATCTCCATAACATCTCACAGATTATTGATAATGACCACATCTACAAGTACTTTCAATGCCCTAGGAGGTAATTTATCTGGGCCCTAAAGTTCTGAA
>PVIY010033146.1:0-28344 GCA_004026745.1 Myrmecophaga tridactyla | reverse complement strand
TTAATGTTCTTTTGTTAAGTTTTTTAATTAATAAAAAAAGTTTATTAAAAAAAAAAAAGTGCAGTCCCTGGGGCGGGTGGAGTGTCTTTCTCTCTCCTTCACCACAGCTTATTAATGAATGTGGTTGTTTTTTTTTTTAAAACTTTTAAAATTGTATAATATAATATATATACAAAGCAAAGAAAGAAAAAAGCAATAAAATTCAGAGCACTGTTCAACAAGTAGTTACAGGACAGATTCCAGAGTTTGTTGTGGGCTCCCATTCCACCATCTCAGATTTTTCCTTCTAGCTGCTCCAGAACATAGGAGGCTAGAAAACGTAAATATTTTTTATCATCACAAAAGACTTTTTTTTTTCTTTTTTGTGAAAAATAACATATGCAAAACAGCAATAAATTTCAAAAACACATCATAACAAGTAGTTGTAGAACAGATTTCAGTTTGGTCTGGGTTACAATTCCACCATTTTAGGTTTTTATGTCTGGCTGCTCTAAGATACTGGAGACGAAAAGAAATATCAACACAATGACTCAACACTCATACTTGTTTGTTAAACCCTACCTTCTCTGTGTCATCCACCGTCACCTGTGATCTTTCTCTCACTCTTTAGGGGTGTTTGATGATAACTATTCATTCCTCCTTAGATCAAAAGCAAGCTCTTTGGGTATAAATAGTCAAAATAATAATTGTGCCAAATTGAGCTTCTTTTTTTAAAAATTAATTTATTAATTAAAAATTAACAACAAACAAAAACAGTCTTAACATATGATCATTCCGGTCTACATATATAATCAGTAATTCACAATATCATCACATAGTTGCATATTCATCATCATGATCATTTCTTGGAACATTTGCATCAATTCAGAAAAAGAAATAAAACGAAAACAGGAAAAAAAGAAAGATTATACATACCATACCCCTTACCCCTCCCTTTCATTGCAAATTGAGCTTCTTATGAGGAGTTAAAATCCAAAAAACACGTTTGTGGGGCGGGGTGGGGGTGTCACCCGGAGAACCCAGAATGGCTGCCAGCCCCCCGTGGAGGAGGTGGGGGCGTTGACCAGGGGTGTCGATTCCTCGTGGGCCGATCGCAGCGTGGGAGCGTGGGCTGTGTCAGTGTCCCCGACCCTGCAGGGAGTGGGGACTCCCCTCCTTGCACAGAGGAGGCTCGGGAGCCCCCCCCCCCCCACGCCCCCGCGCAGACTGGGCGGAGGGAGCAGGCCAGGGCTCCCTGGGGAGGGGCTGGTGACCTCAGGTCCCCGGGTGGGCCCTCTGGGGGTCCCCGATGCGCGCGCCTCCCCCCCCCCCTCCCCCGCGTCGCCACGCTCACGCCCCCGCCGCTTGTCTCGTTCCCCTCGGCAGGGGCTCCCTGTCCAGCCAGACGAAGCACGTGGTGAGCGGGATGCTGTTCGGCACGGGCCTGTGGGTGGGCCTCATCTTCCTGATGCGCTGCTCCCTGAAGCTGCTGCTCTCCTACCACGGCTGGATGTTCGCGCAGCACGGCAGGATGAGCGCCGCCACCAAGCTCTGGATGGTAAGGCGCCCCGCCCGCCGCCGCCGCCGCGCCGCAGCCCGCCCTGATTGCCCCCCGGCCTCGCTTCCACCCGCACGCCTGGCTGTGGGCCAGAGCCTGTGCGTTTCCCTCCAGCGATGCCGCAACGGCCTGAACATTGCACAATGCGCTCGGCTGGGACGGTGATTCGGGTGGCCCGTAGCATAAAAGGGCCGGCCAGCCACGCTGCAGCATTTCGAGCTGACTTGGAACCCGGCGTCGTGCGGTTTCCCCTCCGCTGAGCCATCCGACCGGGACGCCCAGGAGTCGCACTCAGCCTCCGGCGTGTCCCCCTGACCCTCCTTGACCCTTCACCCGAGGGTCACCTGTTTAAAGGCCGTGCCTCTGTCGTGTGTTGGGATGTTCGTGTGAGTTTGGTTGTTTCGAGGAAGTTATGAGCATGGGTTTTCTGAAGATGAGCCATCCAAGGTTGGGGTTGTCTTGGGACTTCTGAGGCCTCTGCCTTGGTGCTCGGGACCCCTTGTCACCACGGCAGGCCATGAGTGGCCTGTGTGCACCTCTGTCCATTTGCAGTCACTGCCCCGGTCTATGCTGGGTTCCTCCAGCCAGACTAGTTCTTTGAAAATGGCTGTTGTAACAAAATGTTTAATTTTAAAACCCATGTTTCTTTATATGGTCTAAATGACTTTCTTTAAAACTTTATTATTATAAAATAAAAATATACACAAAGCAAAGAAAGAAAAAAACAATAACTTCAGAGCACATTTCAATAAGCAGTTACAGAACAGATCCAAGAGTTTGTCCTGGGCCACCATGCCACCATCTCAGAGTTTTCCTTCTACCTGCTCCAAAACACTGGAGGCTGGAAGGAATATTAATATAGTGATTCAGCAGCCACGCTCCTTTGTTAAATCCCATTTTCTCTGTTTTACATCCTCCTTCTCCTTTAATCCTTCTCCTAATCTATTGGGACTTTTAGGCAATGCCCATTCTGACTCTTTTCATGTTAAGAAGGGGTGTCTGCACTAAAGGATAGAGGGATGTAATTAATTGATAATCCTGGAGAGGCTGGTCCCTCTGGGTTTCAGGATGTATCTGATGTAGGAACCCTCTGGGAATTATAAGTTCCAGGAAGGCAAACCTAGTGCATGAAACCTTCCTAGAGTCTCAGTCGAGCCCCAGGTGTTCCTAAGAGCTAATAGGAGTCATTTTGGTCGGGGTGTAGCAAACCACGGCAATTGGCACTATCTAACTGAAGCCCGCATAAGAGCTGCCTCCAGAACAGCCTCTTGACTCTATTTCCTCTCTCGTGGCCACTGATGCCTTATTTTATTACAACTCTTTTCCCACTTCTGGTCCAGAAGGCATTGTTGATTGCATGGTGCCAGGGCCAGATTCAACCCAGGGAGTCCTGCCTCCCGCTGTCGGGCACGTTTTCACCCCCGAAAGGCTTGTCCCACGTAGGTGGGAGGAGAATGATTCTTCTTGTGGAGTTGGGCTTAGAGAGAGAGAGAGGCCACATCTGAGCACAAAGGAGCTTCCTGAAAGCAACTCTTAGGCCTTGTTATGGGTAGTCCTAGCTTTTATAAGGGCAAGTCTCAAAATCCAGGCGTGGCCTATTTTCTTGGGAGTCTCTAAAGATTGATAGGGTCCCTGGAGTTTCCCATATGGGAGAGTTTAATAATTCCGTATATATATACATATATATGTTTTTACCCCCTTCAGATCCTGAAGGGATGCTACCAAAACTTTTTAATTATCAACCCACCAAAGTCTAAGATGAATCCTGTTATTATATTAAGGTATATAGAATTACGAGCCTCGTTCCTGTGCTGGGCTCCAGGAGTTTAGGTTGTTTAAATGAGCTATCCAGGGAGGTTGATTTAGATGATATGTTATAGAAAATTTAGGTTTAGACATAGTCTCTGCCTTTGATCTCATACAGTAGCTGAACGTCTGTCATCTTTCACTCTATATTCTAATTTACCTTAGACCCAGCCAGATGGGCTTCATTTTAAACTCTAATTGAGGCCTGATCTCTTTTCTGATTACTTTGTATTATTTATAGCTATGCTCACTTTCAGGGTTGCAGCATCATTTCGAGGTCTTAGTGTGACAGGGAAATTCCAGCTGGTACACACAGAGCACAGTGTCTTGGAATTTGGAAATACACTTAAAACTTTACACCCAGTGTGGTTGCTCTAAGGGTTTACAATCAAGGCTCCCATTTTCTTATGAGTATTTTCTGAGAGAGGCCTTAGCATACTTGTTCTTTTGTTTCATATATTATCCCCAAGGTTTATTGTGCCCCTCTACACCATTCCTTTTTGTAGCTGCACCATATTCCATCACATAAATGTATCCCCGTTCTCCATTGTGCTTCTCAGCTCTTGTGCGGGCTTCAGTTAGATAGTGCCAATTGCCGTGGTTTGCTAACCCCCAACCAAAATGACTCCTATTAGCTCTTAGGAACACCTGGGGCTCGACTGAGACTCTAGGAAGGTATCCTTTGGCTCCCTCTGTCTATCGAGCACAATGGATAATGTCCAAAATAAACAAACTGTGTCTTATAGTATCTTTGTTTGGTGGTGCAATCAGCAGCACTCTTCATTTTAGACCCTCTTCATTGGTCCATCATGACAAAGAACTGGCAAACATGAGGCCACTTTCAAATCAAAACTACCCCTTATCACTTGTCCCATCATTAGTTGCCCCTGGTAGTGCTGTGGTACTGTTGACGTCTCCCTGTTAACTGTTGGCCATAGCATGCAGTTTTGGTTTTCCACCTATGTCCCTGTACTGTTGATTCTTTGTCTACTGTCAAACCATTGAAATAGTTCATGCGAGAACTTGCTTATAATTATAGATTTAATCAGTAGAATACATGGCACTATGCATCGCCTTTCAATCCTACTCACCTTCAACATGGCAGTGTTATTTATAGCCCCACTAATTGGTTACCATCACTTCTGTCCGTTCCCTTGCATTTAGATTCAGCCTCTTTGGGTAGCCTTTCTCCCATCTCTACCTTCTTTTATTTAATTAATTAAAAAAAATTTTTTTAAACAGCAATCAAATGCTTGCATTCTTACCATATGATCATTCCAGTCTACATTTATAATCAGTAATTCACAATATCATCACATAATTGCATATTCGTCATCACGATCATTTCTTGGAACATTTGCATCTATTCAGAAAAAGAAATAAAAAGAAAACCGAAAAAAAAATTTTATACATACCATACCCCTTACCCCCCTCCCTTTCATTGATCACTAGCGTTTCAATCTAAATTTATTTTAACATTTGTTCCCCCTATTATTTATTTTTATTCCATATGTTCTACTCGTCTGTTGACAAGGTAGCTAAAAGGAGCATCAGACACAAGGTTAAAAACAGTACTGATTTTTGCACATCAAACCTGTGTGCTGCCATTCTCCTGAATTTGTTTATTAGTCCAAGTAGCTTTGCCGTAGATTTCTCAGGGTTTTCAAAGTATAATATCATCTCATCTGCAAATGATGAAAGTTCTACTTCTTCCTTTCCTAGTTAGATGCCTTTTATTTCTTTCTCCTGTCTGATTGTTCCAGCCAGGACTTCTGGTACATCGTTGAGTAATAATGGTGACAGAGGGCATCCTTGTCTCGTTCCCAATCTTAGGGGGACAGCTTTCAGTCTCTCACCGTTAAGTATGCTGCTGGCTTTGGGTTTTTCATATATGCCCTTTATGATACTGAGGATGTTTCCTTCGATTCCTATCTTTTGATGTGTTTTTTGTCCGGAAAGGATGCTGGATTTTGTCAAATACTTTTTCAGCATCAATCAAAATGATTATGTGATTTTTTCCCTTTTGGTTTGTTAACGTGCTGTATTACATTAATTGATTTTCTTATGTTGAACCACCCTCGTGTTCCTGGTATAAAGCCCATTTGTTCGTGATGTGTAATTCTTTTGCTGTGTCGTTGTGTTAGACTTGCTAGTATTTTGTTGAGGATTTTTGCATCTGTGTTCATTACGGAGATTGGTCTGTAGTTTTCCTTTCTAGGATTGTCTTTATCCGATTTTGGTATTAGAGTGGTATTAACGTCATAAAATGAGTTAGGTAGCATTCCTTTCCCCTCAGTTTTTTGGAAGAGCTTGAACAGGTTTGCTGTTGGTTCTTTTTGGAATGTTTGATAAAGTTCCCCTTGTGAAGCCATCTGTCCCTGGGCTTTTCTTTGTGGGAAGAGTTTTGATGACTGATTGAATCTCTTTACTTGTGATTGGTTTGTTGAGATCTTCTGTGTCTTCTTAGGTCAGTGTAGCCTGTTTGATTTTCTAGAAATTTGCCCATTACATCTAAGTTGCCTAGTTTGTTGGCATATAGTTGTTAAGAATATTTTCTTATGATTTTAAAAATTTCTTCATGATCTTTACTAATGATCCACCCCACTCTCATTTCTGATTTTGTTTATTTGCATCCTCTCTCTTTTTGTCTTTGTTAGTCTAGCTAGGGTCCACCAGTTTTAATGATTTTCCTAAAGAACCAACTTTTGGTTTTCTTGATTCTTGCTGTTGTTTTATTGTTCTCCAGTTTTTTAACTTCTGCCTTGTGATTTTTCTTCTTTTATTTGCTTTGGGGTTCGTTTGCTGTTCTTTCTCTGAATTCTCCAGGTGAGCAGTTAAATCGTCAAGTTTTCCTTATTCTTGTTTCCTAACTAGGCATTTAGTGCAATAAATTTCCCCCTCAGCACTGCCTTTGCCACAACCCGTAAGTTTTGATATGTTGCATCCTCATTATCATTTGTCTCCAGACATTTACTAATTTCTCTAGGAATTTCTTCCTTGGCCCACTGATTATTGAAGAGTGTGTTGTTTAATCTCCATGCATTTGTGAACGCCCTGGTTCTTTGGTGATTCTTCATTTCCAGCTTCATTCCGTTGTGATCACAGAAAGTGCTTTGAATAATTTCACTCTTATTAATTTATGAAGACTCAGTGTGTCTCAGCATCTGATCTCTCCTGGAGAACGTTCAATGTACACTAGAGAAGAATGCATATCCTGGTGTTTTGGGGTGTAATGATCTATACATATTTATTAGGTCTAATTAATTTATCTTATTGTTGAAGTTCTCTATTATCTTTGCTGATCCTCTGTCTGGTTGTTCTATCTATAGAGGGGAGTGGTGTACTGAAGTCTCCTATGTTCAGTTTTGCCAATGTCTGTCTCATGTACTTTGGAGCTCCTTGATTGGGAGCATAAACATTTATGATTGTTATTTCCTCTTGGTGAATTGATCCTTTTATAAATATGTAGTGTCCTTCATTGTCCTTTATGACATCTTTACATTTAAAGTATATTTTATCGCATATTAATATAGCTACTTCTGCTTTCTTTTTGTTACAGTTTGCATAGATCTTTTTCCCTCCTCTCACTTTCAATCTAGTTGTGTCCTTGAGTCTAAGATGTGTCTCTTGTAAATAGCATGTAGATGGATTATATTTTTTAATCCATTCTGCCAGTATTTATTTTTTAATTGGTGAGTTTAATGCAGTAATGTTCAAAATAATCTCTATAAAAGCAGTTCTTAACTCTACCATCTTATCCTTTAGTTTTTATTTGTCAGATCTGTATATTCTTTTCCTCCCCTCCTTTTTTTTAATTAACTTTTTTTATTGACTAGTATAACATATATACAAAGCAAAGAAATAGAAAAGCCGTAGTTTTCAAAGCACTCTTCAACAGGTAGTTACAGGACAGATCCCAGAGTTTGTCATGGGCTGTCATATGATCTCATATTTTTCCTTCTAGCTGCTCCAGAATATAGGAGGCTAGAGGGCTTAAATATTTTTTTTATCATCACAGTTGACTTTTTTCCTTCTTTTTTTGTGAAAAATAATATATACAAAAAAGTTATAAATGTCAAAGCACAGCATCACAATTAGTTGTAGAACATATTTCAGAGTTTGACATGGGTTACAATTTCACAATTTTAGGTTTTTACTTCTAGCTACTCTAAAATACTGGAGACTAAAAGATATTGATTTAATGATTCAGCATTCATATTTATTTGTTAAATCCCATCTTCTCTGTATTACTCTACCATCACCTTTGATCTTTCCATAACTTTATGCTGGTCATAAAAATGGAATCATACAGTATCTGTCCTTTTGTGTCTGGCTAACTCCACTCAGCATTATTAAATCCTCAAGGCTCATCCATCTTGTCATGTGCTTCAGGATGTCATTTTGTCTTACTGCTGCATAATATTCCGTCATATGTATATACCACATTTTGATCCACTCGTCTGTTGGTGGGCATTTGGTTTGTTTCCACCTTTTGTCGATTGAGAATAATGCTGCTGTGAACATCGGTGTGCAAATGTCTGTTTGTGTCATTGCTTTCAGCTCTTCTGGGTATATACCAAGTAGTGCTATTGCTGGGTTATAGGGCAGCTCGATATTTAGTTTCCTAAGGAACCGCCAAACTGTCTTCCATAGTGGCTGCACCATTATACATTCCCACCAGCAGTGCATAAGTGTCCCAGTTTCTTCACATCCTCTCCAACATTTATAGTTTCCTATTTGTTTAATAGCAGCCATTCTTATAGGTGTGAGGTGGTATCTCACTGTAGTCTTGATCTGCATTTCCCTTACAGCCAATGAAAATTAGCATCTCTTCATGTGCTTTTGAGCCATCTGTATTTGCTCTTCAGTAAAATGCCTGTTCACATCTTTAGCCATTTTATAATTGGGTTGTTTGTTCTTTTGTTGTTCAGCTGTGTGATTTCTTTGTATATACAGGAAATCAAACCTTTGTCTGATATGTGATTTCCAAATATTTTCTCCCATTGAGTTGGCTGCCTCTTCACCTTTTTGACAAAGTCTTTTTTTTTGTTACATGGGCAGGCACCAGGAAACGAACCTGGGTCTCTGACATGGCAGGTGAGAACTCTGCCATTGAGCCACCAGTGCCCTTGACAAAGTCTTTTGAGGTGCAGAAGCATTTGATTTTGAGGAGTTCCCATTTATTTATTTTTTTCTTTTGTTGCTTGTGCTTTGGGTATAAAGTTTAGGAAGCTACTTTCTATTACCAGGTCTTGAAGATGTTTCCCTAAATTTTCTTCTAGAAGCTTTATGGTGCTAGTTCTTATATTTAGGTGTTTGATCCACTTTGAGTTAATTTTTGTGTAGGGTGTAAGATAGGGGTCCTCTTTCCTTCTTTTGGCTCTTGATATCCAGTTCTTCTGTGCCCAGTTTTTGAAAAGACTATTTTGTCCCAGTTCAGAGGATTTGGGGGCCTTGTCAAAAATCAGTTGACCATAGATTTGGTGATTTATTTATGCACTCTCAGTTCGATTCCATTGGTCAATGCTTCTTTCTTTGTGCCAGTACCATGCTGTTTTGACCACTGTGGCTTTATAATAGGTTTTAAAGTCAGGGAGTATTAATCCTCCCACTTCGTTCTTCTTTTTTAGGATGCTTTTAGCTATTCGGAGTCTCTTTCCCTTCCAGATGAATTTGGTAGTTAGCTTTTCCAAATCTTCAAAGGAGGTCATTGGAATTTTGATTGGTACTATGTTGAATCTGCAGATTAATTTGGGGAGAAGTGACATCTTAACTATATTTATCCTTCATATTCATGAGCAGGGAATGTCTTTGCACCTATTTAGGTCTCCTTTGATTTCTTTTAGCAATGTTATGTAGTTTTCTGTGTGCAAGTCCTTTACCTCCCTAGTTAAATTCATTCCTTAGTACTTGGTTCTTTTAGTTGTTATTTTGAATGGAATTTTTTCCTTAACTGAGTCCTCTGCTAGGTCATTGCTTATATATAGAAATGTTACTGATTTTTGCACATTAATTTTATATCCTACCACCTTGCTGAATTTGTTTATTAGCTCAAGTAACTTTGCTGCAGATTTCTCAAGATCTTCCAAGAATAGTATTATAAATCTGTAAATAATGAGAGTTTTACTTCTTCCTTTCCAATTTGGGTGTCTTTTATTTCTTTGTCCTGCCTGACTGCTCTAGCTAGAACTTCTAGCACAGCGTTGAATAATAGTGGTGACAGTGGGCATCCTTGTTTTGTACCTGATCTTAGGAGGAAAGCTTTCAGTTTCTCTCCATTGAGTACGATGCTGGCTATCGGTTTTTCATATATTCGCTTTATCATATTTAGGTAGTTACCTTTGATTCCTATCTTTTGGAGTGTTTTTATCAGAAAAGGATCCTGAATTTTGTCAAATGCTTTTTCAGCATCAGTTGAGATGATCATGTGATTTTTCCTTCGATTTGTTAATGTGCTTCATTACATTAATTGATTTTCTTGCATTGAACCATCCTTGCATTCCTGGTATAAACCCCACTTGGTCATGGTGTATAATTCTTTTAACGTGCTATTAGATTCACTTTGCTAATATTTTATTGAGAATGTTTGCCTCTGTGTTCATTAGGGAGATTGGTCTGAAGTTTTCCTTTCTTATAGCATCTTTACCTGGTTTTGGTATTAAAATGATATTAGTTTCATAAAATGAGTTAGGTAGAGTTCCTTTTTCCTCAATTTTTTGGAAAAAGTTTGAGCAGAATTGGTGCTAGCTCTTTATGGAATGTTTGATAAAATTCCCCTGTGAAGCCATTTGGCCCTGGGCTTTCTTTGTAGGAAAATTTTTTTATGACTGATTGAATCTCTTTACTTGTGATTGGTTTGTTGAGATCTTCTATTTCTTTCTGAGCCAGTGTGGCTTGTTTGTGTGTCTCCAGGAATTTGTTCATTTCATCTAAGTTGTCTAGTTTTTTGGCGTATAGTTGTTCATAGTATCCTCTTATGATTTGTTTTATTTCTTCAGGGTCTGTGGTAACACATCCCTTCTCATTTCTGATTTTGTTTATTTGCGTCCTCTCTCTTTTTTACTTTGTCAGTTTTGCTAATGGCCCATCAATTTTATTGATCTTCTCAAAGAACCAATTTTTTGTTTTATTGATTCTTTCTATTGTTCTTTTGTTCTCCCATTCATTTATCCCTGCTTTAATCTTTGTTATTTCTCTTTTTCTATTTGCTTTGGGGTTAGTTTGCTGTTCTTTCTCAAGTTCCTCCTGGTATGCTGTTAAGTCCTCGATTTTTGCTGTTTCTTGTTTTTTAATATAGGCATTTAGGGCAATAAGTTTCCCTCTCAGAACAGCCTTTGCTACATCCCATAAGTTCTGATAACTTGTATTCTCATTTTCATTCATCTCCACATAGCTACTGATTTCTCTAGCAATTTCTTCTTTGATCCATTGATTGTTTAAGAGTGTTATTTAATCTCCATATATTTGTGAATGTTCTTGTTCTTTGGTAGTTATTGAGATCCAGTTTCATCCCATTTTGATCAGAGAAAGTGCTTTGAATAATTTCAATTTTTTTAAAATTTAAAAAGACCTGTTTTGTGCCTCAGCATATGATCTATCCTGGAGAATGTTTCATGAGCACTAGAGAAGAATGTATAACCTTGTGCTTTGACTTATATATGTTTGTTAGGTCTAATTCATTTATCAAGTTATTTAACTTCTCTATTTCCTTGTTGATCTTCTGTCTGGTTGTTCTATCTATAGAGGAGAGTGGTATATTGAAGTCTCCTACTATTAGTGTTGAAACATCTATTACTCCCCTCAGTTTTGCCAATGTCCCTCTCATGTACTTTGGAGATCCTTGATTGGGAGCATAAACATTTATGATTGTTCTATCTTCTAGGTGAATTGACCTTTTAGTATATAGTGTCCTTCTTTGTCTCTTATGATATTTGTTTATTTATTTATTATTATTATTATTTTGTATGGGGAGGCACCAGGAATTGAACCCAGGTCTTTGACATGGCAGGCGAGAACTCTTCCTGCTGAGCCACCATGGTCCGCCTGATGTCTTTACATTTAAAATCTATTTTGTCCAATATTAGTATAGTTACTCCTGCTTTCTTTTGGTTGCAACTTGCATAGAAAATCTTTTTTCATACTTTCACTTTCAATCTATTTGTATCCTTTTGTCTAAGATAAGTCTTTTGTAAGCAGCATATAGCTGGATTACCCCAGGATATATTGGGAGTGAACTCAGACTGATGCCCACCAAAGGGAGAGAAAATTTCAGAAAAAAATAAATAGAAAAGAATAATAAAAAATAATATATAAAATAAGAAATAAAAAACAAAGAAATCAACAAAAATATAAAATATATGTAAAGTTAAAAATAAAAACAATTATACTTCTCATAAAAAATATAGAAAAAATATATTTAAAAATAGAAGGAAAGATATTCAGAGAAAAATAAAAACCTGGGTGGAGGGTGGTATGACTGTGGCTCAGTGGCAGAATTCTCGCCTGGCATGCCAGAGACCTGGGTTCATTTCCCAGTGCCTGCTCATGTAAAAAATAATAATAATCATAAAAAATAAAAATAAATACATTAAAAAAAAACAACTAGGCAGATAGGGAGTTACCCTTCCTGTACTTACCCATTCTCCCCAGCAGGTGGCGATCCTGAGGCTCCACCTCCTCCCTCAGGCTCCCCACTCCCCTACCTTACAGCCGACCTGCACTTACACATCTCGTCAGCAGGTGGCATGCCTGAGGCTCCTCTTCCCCCAGGACTGCCCCTTCCAGACTGCACCGGTCAGAAGACAGGGTGCCCGGTTGGGGGGGCTGCTCCTGGCCGGTGGTGGACTGCTGGTGGCCGCCTGTGGGACTGGTGAGCTAACCATTGCCCAGGGGATCAGCTGACCTGCAGTGCCTGGCAGGTCTGCCAGACACGGCGCTCACAGGGCTGGCTACCCCCTGCACCCGCCTGGGTGACCACTCCCAGCACCCGAGGACCTGGCTCCCCGTGGTGGACAGTCAGGTCTACCTCCCAGCTCCCTGCAGGTGCCGTTGGCTTTGTTGCTGCTCCAGGGAGGTCCCAGAGTGCTGGTCATTTTCTCCCCATCCCCTATCTTGTTCTGTGGAACAGGAGTTAACTCATTCCACTCCACTCCACAGTCTTCCTAGAAGTCCTAAATGACTTTTAATGAACTGTTCTAGTTTGCTAGCTGCCGGAACACAATATACCAGAAACAGAATGGCTTCTAAAAAGGGGAATTTAATGAGTTGCTAGTTTACAGTTCTAAGGCCGAGATAATGTCCCAATTAAAGCAAGTCTATAGAAATGTCCAATTTAAGGCATCCAGGAAAAGACACCTTGGTTCAAGAAGGCTGATGAAATTCAGGGTTTCTCTCTCAAGTGAGAAGGTATATGGCAAACAGGGCCAGGGTTTCTTATCTGGAAAGGCATGTGGCGTACATGGTGTTATCTACTAGCTTTCTCTCTTGGCTTCCCTTCACGAAGCTCCCTGGGAGGCGTTTTCCTTCTTCACTTCCAAAGGTTGCTGCCTGATGGACTCTGCTTCTCGTGGCTATGTCATTCTGCTCTCTCTGAATCTCCCACTTTCTCCAAAATGTTTCCTCTTTCATAGGATTACGGTAGACTAATCAAGACCCACCCAAATGGGTGGAGACACACCTCCACTTAATCCAGCCTAACAACCACTCTTGATTAAATCACATCTCCAGGGAGATGATCTAATTGCAGTTTCAGGCATATAATACTGAATAGGAATTAGAAGAAATGCTGCCTTTACAAAATAGGATTAGGATTAAAACATGGCTTTTCTAGGGTACATACATCTTTTCAAACCAGCACATGAACCAGTCAGAATTCGAAGATTTTTCTTGAAAATATTTTTTCTGTATGGGATAATTCATGGTTTCAGAAGTAGAAGCGAAGCAAGCTACTAGTAATTTATGGTGCGCCCTGTTCCACTGCCCAGCACTCCATGCTAGTCTATGCTGTCACCAAGTGGCGGTGTCCTTGTGTGGGCAGGGGCTGGCTGCTGCTGTAGGGGAGCCAGGAGCATCAATGCCACGGTCACCACTGGAACCTGGTCCACCGCACAACCCTGGAAGTTCACTTTTCCAAACCTGTTTGCTGCTATTGCTAGGATAGAAAATTTATGATTTCCAGGGAAGCAGAATTTGCAGTTAGAAGAGATTTAAGGCTTGTTTTCCACAGTCAGAAGTTTGCTGATGCTGCTGAAAGAGGAGCTCATGGCTGATTTAGAGCTGAGTCCCACCTTCCCCAAGCACTCGCATTCCATCTGCACCTCTTGCCCCCTGCCCTGCTACAAGCCTGAGTATTTCTCATGGTCTGATCAGCCTGGACTGGTCATTATACAGGGCTAGATCATCCCAGCCTAAAACAAAGGCCAGTGGTGGGCAAGTGGCAAGTGTGTGATCTCCACTGGGCTTGACCAGGACACAAGAGACCACGTGGCTTCCTGCAGGACGCCTTGAGGTGCAGGAGCCTCAGCTCGGACCCTCTTCATTGTCCCGGAGCCTCGCGCCAATCGTGGAAGCCGAGCACTTTGCAGAAGCAGGAGGGGTGCCCCTTCCCGTGGGTGCCCACGTGTGATCAGAATGCAGTGGCCGATGCCCAGGAGGGGCCTCGGCGGGGACAACACTGTGCCAGCTCCATCTCAGAGCACCTGCCCGGCTTCGGCTGTCCTCGGAGTGGTCGTGTCCACTAGATCCTCTGGGTGCAGGGGTGGAAAACGGGCTCATGGGGAAATGAATCATCATAGAAAATCAGTGAATAATTGGCAAGTCATGTGCAGCTGAGAACTGGCTCCTGATCTTTAACATAGTCTCATCATTTAAAATAAAACTTGTCTGTTTTTGAAGGGTCTGGTGAAGATCTTTTCAGGCCGGAAGCCCATGTTGTACAGTTTCCAGACCTCCCTGCCACGCCTGCCCGTCCCAGCAGTCGGAGACACTGTCAACAGGGTAAGTTGTGGCTTCAGCCGGCCCTGAAGTTGCCACCAGGCCTTTTGATTAAGAGAAGGTGTAATTATGGGTCTAACCTAATTTGCGACATTTGGCTGTATTAGCTCTCAGCTGTGTACTTTGTAGGTGGTTATATGCAATGTTTTTTAATCCTCAAAACCACCCCAAGTGGGAGAGTGCTCCCCTCTTTTTCTTTGGTAAAATACAGATAGGAGCCCTCTTTTTTATATATTTTTATTTTTTTAATCATTTTTTTAATTGTGAAATATAACAGATATACAAAAACCAATACATTTCCAAGTACATTTTATCAAGCAGTTATAGAACAGATTTTAAAGTTTGGTACGGCTAGCAGTTCCACGAGTTTTCATTTGTTTCTTCTAGCTGCTCCAAGACACTGGAGAGACCGACAGAAATATCAATATAATGATTCAGCAGTCACACCCATTTGTTAAATCCTGTCTTCTCTGTTATACTATATCATGCGCCTACTTTTTTCTCATCGCAGTCGACTTTTTTTCCTTCTTTTTTGGTGAACAATAACATATATACAAAAAAAGCTATACATGTGCAAGCACAGCCCCACAATTAGTTGTAGACTAATTTCAGACTTTGGCATGGGTTACAATATCACGATTTTAGGTTTTTACTTCTAGCTGCTCTCACCTTGGTAATGCCCTAGAGAGGCATTAAATGCATTCAAGATGTCCTGTGCCGCTGTCTAGTTCTAGAAGTATTCATCGCCCTGAGACAGAAACCCCAGGCCCAGTGAGCCATCCCTCCCCAGCCCCCGATGACCCTGCATCTGCTTTCTGCCTCCATGGATTTGCTTTGTTCTGGGCCTTGCATATAAATGTGGTTGCTTGTGTTTGCAAGGTTTGGGGAGCTCTTTTCTTTTTTTTTAAATTAATTTTTAAATTTTTTTTAAAAATACCAAAAAACACCAAACAAATGCAAACATTCTTAACTTTTGATCATTCCTTTCTACGTATATAATCAGTAATTCACAATATCATCACATAGTTGCATGTTCATCTTGATCATTTCTTGGAACACTTGCATCTCTTTAGAAAAAGAAATAAAAAGAAAACAGAAAAAAATTCATACATACCCCATTACCCCTCCCTGTCATTGACCACTAGCATTTCAATCTAAATTTATTTTAACATTTGTGGGGAGCTCTTTTCTTGAGCAATAAAGGATGAAAAAGTTTAATTGTTTAATTATTAGTGACCACAGACATCATTTGCCACGGACGTTGGTTAGCCTCAGGACCAACCTGGGGAAGACTGTAAAAATCTTTGCGTATGTCGGTTTTTTCTGGGGCAGATATAAGAGGCTTGTGATCCGTGTGTTTTAACTTCTCATCCAACCCCAATGTAACCCCAGTATCTGGAGTCGGTGAGGCCTCTGATGAAGGAAGATGACTTTAAACGAATGACAAGTCTCGCACAAGATTTTGCTGCCAATCTCGGACCCAAGTTACAGCGGTATTTGAAGCTGAAATCCTGGTGGGCTACAAACTACGTAAGTACACAGGCACACTGCTTCTCTTGACAATGCATTGGTTGCGTGAAAATACCAGCTGTCTGGAACTGGAAAAGCAGAGCTGATCTTACAGTTGGGATTTAGCCAGAATCGCACGCAGAGCCGACGTGCAGTGGCATGGAGCGGTTGTAACCATGCGTGGCGCGTACTCAGGGAGGACAGCTTGCTTTCTCTCCTGGGCAGGTTGTCGCTTCTTATATATGGGAGTCTGCACATCTCTTCCTGGGAACTGTATTTTGAGTTACTTGCCCTGAGGAAGTCTTGGGTGACTTCTTGTCCCGTCAGCCGGGTGCCTTTGTCCTCTTGTTTGGTTCCTTTTGAGTCCGAGGACACTGTGCTTTGGTCTCACCAGTTCTGGGCTGCTCCAATGCCAATGGCACAGGGCAGCCCCACTCGCCTTTCTAGGGATTGAGTAAGCCGAGTGGTCTCATGTGTTTTGCCCTCCCACGGGGGTCTTAACTGGCCACGGCGTGTTCCGTGAACCAGCTGAGCTGTGTGTGCATGGAGGGAAGAGATGTGGTGGATGGAACAGGGGAGGCTGGCTAGGTTTCGAGGAACCACTAACGAGAGAGAGAAGGTGCTAAGTGATGCTGTTAGAAACAGGGATTTGGGGTGGGCAGGAGCTGGGGGGAGCACAAGAGGCAGTGTTTTAGTTCGTTAAAGCTGTCAGAATACAATACACCTGAAATGGAATTCCTTTTAAAAAGGAGAATTTATTAAGTTGCAAGTATGCAGGTCTAAGGCCATGAAAATGTCCATACTAAGGCATCCAGGGAGAGATACTTTGACTCAAGGAAGGCCGATGGGTCTGAAACACCGCTGTGAGCTGGAAAGGCGTGTGGCGAGGTCTGCTGGCCACCTCTCCTGCGTCTTCCCTGGCTTCCCTGGGGGCGTTTTCTTTCATCTCCAAAAGTCTCTGGCTATGTAACAGGTATCTCCTGGCTCCAGAGCTTTTTCCAAAATGATTCCCTCTTAAAGGACTCCAGTAAGCAACCCCACCTTGAATGGGTGGAGACACATCTCCATGGAAACCACACCATCAAAAGTTACCACCCGCAGTTGGGCAGGTTGCGTCTCCGTGGAAATAATCAGAAAGCTCCCACCCGCAGTATTGAATGGGGATTAAAGAGCATGGCTTTTCTCGGGTACGTGACAGATTCACACGGGCACAGGCGGGGTTGGGGTTCAGGGGGGCTGGCCACGGTCTGTTTTTATCAGGTGATGGTCATCCGTGTGCATGAATGGGTGAGCGTTCTCACGCAGTACACTCATCCCCTCCTTTGTGTACGTGGAACTTCAACACAACATTTCTTTAAAAAGTGACCCCTCAAGAAAAAAAAGGAAACAGTGGCCCCTCGGTCCAGCGGGTCATGAACGATGAAGACTGGGGGTTTGGATCAGGAAAAGATGGCTGCTTGTGCGTGCAGTTTCGGGGTGTGATGACAACAGGGGGCTCCTGTGTGGGTGCGGAGCTCTCAGTGGCAGCTGACCCAGCTGGCTCGATGGCTTCTTCCGGGATCATCAGGAGCCAGGAGGAAGCAAAGCAGTCCACGGGGCACTTTGTGATTTAGTCTTTTAAAATAATGAGCAGTGAAACATTTATTGCTTATTGTCCATTTCGCCTTTTTTTTTTAAAAAAATCATCCACCAAATGAAAGTGATCTGTCTCCCAGCTGTGTCTCAACTGAAAAAAAATCAGTCTCCCCAGTTGCCGTGTCCTGTCTGGATGTGGCGGTCTTTTCTGGGCGATGCTGAAACGGTGCCTGGTGTGTCCAATGGAACCTTCTCTGCCCCGCGGCTCCCGTCCTGAGCCGGGGACTCCTCTGTGCCCGTTAAGCCTGTGATTTGTCCCTCTCCTGGCAGGTGAGCGACTGGTGGGAAGAATACATCTACCTGCGAGGACGGGGGCCACTGATGGTCAACAGCAATTACTACGCGATGGTGAGTCCCCGTCCCGTGGGGGGTCTGGCGGAGACCTGGGAGTGACCAGTATGTCCCTCAGAGGTGGTGTCCTCACCGCCCTGCCCGTGTCCTGGGGAGGCTCAGGGTTCTTCTGGGTTCTGGTTCCAAGGTCCAGGCTTCGTGCTTCCATGCCGGAGTCTGGGACCTGCTGTCCACACCGCAGAACCATCTGGAACGTCCTCTGGGCTTTGGGCAGTTGCTCAAGGTCTCTGAGCTATTGCAGAGAAATTTGGGTCCCCAAAATACACTCATGGCACACAGGGATTTTTCACTCCACACGTACCTCTACCTCTGTTGTCTTAGCTTAGGACACAAGGCAGAGTCCCAGAGGAGCTTTGGGGCTCAGACCCCTGCGTTTCCAGGGCTTAGGGACAGTGGGTTGGCCAAGGGTTTGCCCCCCAGCATGCCAAGTCTTGCCATCTTTGTCCCAAGACCGCTCAGAGGCCCCTGTGTTGCATTTGGTTTTCATGTCTCTTTGATCTGTTGTCTTTGAAAACATTGATGTTTTGTAGCATTTAAGCCATTTTGTAAGAGGGTCCCCTCAATTTCGGTTGTAGGCCACTGTTGAAAAATTCGAGACTCAGATTCTTTCTCTTTCGCCTTCTTTCTTTCCTCACTTCCTTTTATTATCTTCTACTTCTTATTTTTCTTTATCTATAGTTTGCTTGTGCCTTTTCTTTCCTCCCTTTTACTTTCCTTTCTTCTTTTCCCTTTCACCTTTTTTCCTCTGGAGACGATCTCAAACTTACAGAAAACTTGCAAGGGTAGACATTGCACTTTTGGCCCCGAACCGTTGAGAGGTCACGCTGCCAACACCCCTTTGCCCCCAAATGCTTTGATGTCTGTTTCCCAGAGACAGAGGCGTCCTCCTGTGCATCCAGGAAGCCGGCGCTGGTGCTTTACTGTCCCCTGCCCTGCGGTCCTCGGACCCCATCCACGTCATACCTGTGGTCCCAGCAGAGTGCCCAGTTGTGACTCGTGCATGCCTGCAGCCGTCTTGTCTCTTGCACGCTTGCATCCTTCACACTTTCTAGAATTGTGAGCCACGTATCTTTCTGAGCATCAGTTTGGGTTCGTGTGATGCTTTCACCTGATGAGACCCACATCTGTGAGGACTCGTGGTTTCCTATTTCACTCGAGGGCTTAAAATCCAGTTCTGCCATTATTTATTTAAATGCTTGATATGGTCTCGATTTGGCCAGTGCAGCTCCTGCGTGTTGGCTTCTCTGCCCTTTTTATTCTTTTTCTTTTCCTTTCTTTTTGTTCTCCTCGCTTTGTGTTTTTGACACATCCCTGCCATTCTTTGAACACTTTCTTCCTTTCTGGCACAAGATGTCCCAGGTTTATCTTGTACTCTCCCTGCTGGCCCTGGCCGATGCCACTCACGGGCTTTTTTTGCCTTCAGTCGCAGCCTGCTGTCACCAGGGCTGGTGTGCAGGGAAAGCGTCAGTGCCGCTGCTCCCGCTGCCAACTTATTCATTAAAGTGATTGTGTTCTTTCTGTCCACCAGGTGTTCTACACAGTTGTAAATTAACCTGCGTGGGCTCAGGCAGTTTTACAGGTTCCCATTTAGCTCAGGCTGAAGGGTGGATCCCCGTGCCTTCTGTTTTAGAGTGCCAGATAGGAGAACTATTTTGCGGTCACCCACGGGGCCCATTCTAATCATATGTTCAGAGAAAGGAGATGCAAACACTGACATAAAGTCTGTTCAAACATTCCTATTTCTACCCAAATCTTTTCCTTGCTCCCATCAGCCTTTGCACCCCATATCCCTCCAGTTAGCCCCCGATGGGGTGTCACCATCAGGCTTGGGAATCACAGTGCGTGGGACTCCTGTGGCAGAGAGGCCTAGGAAAGTCTCTTCTCCAGCCCCTGGCTGTTTTACCCACATATGTGCAAATGGCCTGGGGCCCAGCTGGGGCTTTGGCCCCATGATCCTGGTTAACTTGTAGGACCGTTGCCTCTGCCACTTGAGGTCAAGTTCTCACTGTTATCCTGGTTTTCAGGCCTTAAAAATTCCTCTGAACTAGGGTAAATAAAGCAGATTTAATTAGGGCCTTGAATGTTGGACCAGCAGGAGCTCTCATGGGTTTACCCATCCTGTTTTAGGACTGCATCACAACCTTTGTTTCAATCCCATAAACGTCCAGTTTGTATGTCCCATTTCTTTTTTTTTTAATTAATTAAATTTTTTTTAAATATAACAATAAACACAAACATTCTTAATTTACGATCATTCCATTCTACGTATATAATCAGTAATTCACAATATCATCACATAGTTGCCTATTCATCATCATGATCATTTCTTAGAACATGTGCATCAATTCAGAAAAAGAAATAAAAAGACAACAGAAAAAAGTTCGTACATACAATTCATACATACCCCTCCCTTTCATTGATTGCACGTCACATTTCTTAATAGCCATTTAAAGATTTCCACTCTTCCGGGACTGGTCCCGTCACTCTTCCTTTTTGCCTTTCCCCATCCTTTTGTGAATCACTCTCATTTTCCTGGTTATCCATTGTTTCAGCAGAGTTTTGCCTTTGGAAGAATTTTCCCTCTGCTGCTGCAGCTCAGGCGAGCTCGGAGCTTCGGAATGGGCTCCAGCAGCCTCCCTTACTTTCTTTTTTGCTGTTGCAGGCAAGAGGAACCAAAGGATTGTATATTGAGCTTGTTTTGTTTCACATTTCCTTATGTATCCAAATAGCCAGCCTCTTGGGAACTGGAGCTACCATTTCTCAGTACCAGTGGTGACTCTGACCTCTAGCAACCGATCACAGCGCAGCTGCTGTTCAGTGTCATAGGTGACCCAGTGGCTTGTCCAGGAATCAGCTATCCATCAGCCCCTGCCCGCTTGACTTCCTTTTCCCAAATCATACTTAGGTCATGCTTCCGTAGTGTTTTGGTTTGCTCATGCTGCCAGAATGCAGTCTAGCAGAAATGGATTGATTGGGTTTTACAAGGGGATTTATTAGGTTACCAGTGTCTAGTTCTGAGGCCATAAACAGCGTCCAGATGAAGGCATCGACAAGAGGATACCTCCACTGGGAAGGGACGTGGCCACGCCTGCTGGCCCTTCTCTCCTGGGTTGGTTTCCAAAGGGTTCTCTCAGCTCCTTGGGTCCTTTTGCAGCTCTAGAAGTCTGTGTCCTGGTTTCATCTTTCTGCTCTCTCTGTCAGCTCTCCAAGCATCTGTGATTTCTCCAAAAAGTCCCCTTCTTGTAGGACTCCAGTAAGTAGATTAAGACACACACTGAATGGGTGGGGTCCCATCTCCATGGAAACGATCTAATCGAAAAGTCCCACCCAGCAGTAGATCTGTCCCCACAGGACCAGATTAGAAGGAGAGCATGGCTTGTCTGGGGCACCTCACAATTTCAAACCAGCACTCACTTCATAGTGAGGGGCATTCTACAAACCCCACTTCTGCTGTCCCCTATGTTCAGGGTCTCCAAGGCTACCTTTAGGTTCAGTGACTTCCTAGAAGGACTCACCGGCTCAGAAAAAAGCTGTTAGCTGCACAAGTGTGGTTTATTACAGCAGAAGGGAACAGATTCAAGTCAGCAACAGGGAGAGGCAGGCCCAGCTGCTCTCATCCCTGGACTCTCCCGGAAATGCTGGGAGACCACAGGCTCGGAGTGTCCGGGGAAGCTCCCCCAAGCTCGGTGTCCAGGCTTGTCGGCCACGTGGGCTGCTGGACGGCCAGCGTGGCTGACCTGAGATCCCCCACCCCACAGAGACAGGAAATCCCAGTAGCCCTGGACCTGCAAATACAGTGCTCATCTAGGCGCTTTGAAGCCCCCCAGGAGCCAGGGGAGAGCCAGACCGCCCTTCAAGAGTGGGTAGGCTTTGGACAGCCCAGACCTGGTCCCCTAACCTTACACCTCTGATTCCCAGTCTGACCACGGGGCTCATCCTGGTTTTCTCTCTCGGAGGGGAGGTGCCTCGCCCCATCATCCTTTACATGTTTATTTGCTGACTCCACTCTGTGCAGCCCATCTCCCATTGCTGCTGCCTCCCCACCCTTTCCCCGTTTGGAGGCCCTTCTCTCCATGCTTGAGCCTGGTCATCCTTCGTGGGCTGCCGTCCCACGCCAGCACCCTCCCACCCCGCTCGAATTCTGCCTCCTGGTCCCAGCCCTTCCCCTGCACGGGTCCTGCCCTGCCCGGTCTCTCATGCCCTCCTGGCCACACACACTCCATCCTCGCCCCTCTCGGGCTCCGATGGGCCATGCCGGCCCCCTTCGTGTGGGAAGCCCCCCACCCGCTCCATGCCAGCCCCCCTTGTGAGGTAGCCCCCCCACCTGCTCCATGCCCCTTGCCCAGCACCCTGCTCTGAGGATGTCCCGAGGTCCAGTTGGGCCCTCCTGCCGGGAGCCCCCGGCTCTGCCCCACCCAGAGGCTTCGGGTCCCAGCTGTCCAGAAAAAGGAAAGAGGGAGAAGAACCCTTTTTTTCTTTCTTAAATCTGTTTTTCCTCTCCTGTAGTGCTGTTTCTTATGGTCACTTCTTTTTACCAAGCATTACCTTTATTTTTTTCCCTTCTGTCTTCCTTTTTGGCTTCCCTCAATTTTGGCTTCCCACTTCCCCCCATCCCTATTCCCTAGCCTCTTCTCTTCCTTTTGAAAAACTTTTCGTGGCTCATTAGGTGGAAAACAAACTCCTCGAGATCACTCTTTGTGTCTTATCCCCTCTCCACGAGTTCGCATTTTTTTTCTCGTGATGACGGAGGCTGCACGTCCTCTGGGTGACTGGGGGTCCCGGCCCCTCCCAGACCCCCGGCCGTGCATGGCAGAAGGCTGCAGGGGTGTGGGCTTGTTGCTCGGTAGGCCCAGTGCAGGAGAGGAAGCCCCTGAAGTTGGGGTGCGGGCACCCTTCCTGGGTGCTCAGGGGCTCATGAGGGCGTGCCGGGGGTCGGGCAGGACGGGGGTGTGGTGGGGGGGACGTCCAAACAGGACGGCAGCGCCAGCCCCAAGGGGAGGGCAGCAGGGGGCGGAGGCAGGGGCTGGCCACGCCCTGCTCCCTGCAGGGCATTTGCGCTTCTCACAATTCACTTTGAGAGTGTGTCGGCCTCTTCCAGTCGTGGGAAAATGCATTTAAAGGTGCGTCCCGAAGTTTAGAAACTTGCTAGCACTGCTGTAAAGCAAGATGAACAGTTCTTTTAACCTTTAGTGCTTTCTCATTCAAAAGACTTCCTGTTTGTCTAACTGCTACCTGATTTTATTTCTGCATTTCTGTTTATAGTTGGTGGGGAGGAGAATGCTGTCTCCTTTTTTTTTTTTTAATTCCCTTTGTTAATTGAGTTATATAAAAAGTCTGTTTTTCCATTATATATTTTAGCTCTTTGGGATGTTTACATGTCTTTTTTTAATATGCATTTTTTTTAATTTAAGAAGTTATAGGTTTGCAGAAAAATCATGTAGAAAATTCAAAGGTCCCATATCTCCCACCCCCATTATTAAAACATTGCATTAGTGTGGTACCTTTGTTACAACTGATAACCAACATTATTATAGTTGCATTATTAACTATATTCCATAGTTTATTACAGGTTTCACAGTGATGTACGGTTGCATGGTTTTTTTTTAACATTTTTTATTGTTAAATATAACACATACACAAAGAAAAGAAAGAGAAAGCAGTGATTTTCAAAGTACATTTCAACAAGTAGATACAGAACAGATTTCAGAATTTGTTAGAGGTCACCATTCCACGATTTCAGATTTTTCCTTCTAGCTGCTCCAAAACACTGGAGGCTAAGAAGACATTTTTTTTCACTTTTGTGAAAAATAACATACATACAAAAAAGCAATGAATTTCAAAGCACATCACAACAATTAGTTGTAGAACAGATTTCAGAGTTTGGTATGGGTTACAATTCCACCATTTTAGGTTTTTACTTCTAGCTGCTCAAAGATATTGGAGACTAAAAGAAATATCAATATAATAACTCAGCAATCATACTTGTTTGTTCAACCCTACCTTCTCTTTGTAACTCCACCATCACCTTTGATCTTTTTCCCACTTTTTTTAGGGATATTTGAGCTATTGCATGTTTTTTTTTTAATAAAATTTATTCTAGTAGCATATATATCACCGAACATTTCCCCTTTGACCACATTAAAATATTTAATTAAGTGGTGTTAATTACATTCGCAAAATTGTGTTACCATCCCCACCATCCTGGACCAGCATTTTCTAACTCTTCAGACAAATACAGTACCAAGTAAGCATTCACTGCTCATTGCCTAGCCCTTCCCCCGTCCCTGGAAACTTGCATCTACTTCCTTGCTCTGTGAATGTGCTGTATCTTTAATAACCGAAGAATTATTTTAGGGTTGTGGCTGTAAAGTATTAACGGAGTAAACCTAACAAAAGTACAGAAAATGACATTGCCATTCATTTACTAGGAGAGCAGGAACGTGTTAGCAGCATGCCACGCTCTGTGGGATGGTTAAGTGTGCGTTTCTCTCTGTCTCTTACCATTTTCTCCACCCTGGCGCTTTCCCTTTTTCCAGGACTTGCTGTATGTCATACCGACCCCCATCCAGGCAGCCAGAGCAGGCAATGCCATTCACGCCATCCTGCTGTACAGACGCAAGCTGGACCGGGAAGAGATCAAGCCCGTATGTGAACAAGTTGCTTATTTAAATAGTTCCTTTTAAAGCTGCTTTCTTGAATAGAATTGGCACACAGTAAAGCATGTGTTTGATAAATTTTGACTTTATCGATAGATATGTCAGCATTGCAGTGAAGACATTGAAATCATCACCCCAAATGGTTTCATTGTGCCCCTTTGCAATCCCTCCCTCTCCACTCGCCCAGAGTGCCTGCTCTGCTGTCATCCCAGATTAAATAATTAAATTTTCCAAGTTTTATAGAAATGGAATCATATATAGCATGCATTCTTTTTTTTTTTGCATAGCATTCTTTCATGCAGCAGCAGTATTATTTTAAGATTTATTTTTCCTTGAGTATCCTAAATGGATATGCAAGTTTTGTACTTTTGTTCTGAAATTTTGCCCTTCAAAGAAATCCGTTTTCTTCTTTTTTTCTTAAAAAATGGATTACATGCACAATATTACATTATTGTCATCACCAACCATTAGCAGACCTTTTCATCATCTCAGAAAGAATTGCTGTACCCATTAAACAACAGCTCCCCATCCCACCCCCTGCTCCAGCCCCTCGTAACTTGTGATCTACTTTCTGACTTTATGAATTTGCTTATTGTAGGTATTTTGTATTAGGGAAATCATACAATATCTGTCCTGTTCTGTCTGGCTCATTTCACGCAACGTGATGTCTTCAGGGTTCATTCGTGTTACAGCATAAGTCAGAAATCCCTTCCCTTTTATGGTTGAATAATATTCCATCACTTACTGTTTTTCCATTCATCTGTTGATGGACACTTGGGTTGCTTCTACCTTTGTCTGTTGTTAATAATGCTTATGTGAACATTGGTGTAGAAGTACCTGTTTGAGCCCTTGTTTTAAATTCTTTTGGACATCTACCTAGTACCGGAATTTCTGATTCATATGGTAATTCTCCGCTTAACTCTCTGCAGAACTGCCAAACCGTTTCCCACAGTAGTTGTGCCATTTTACATTCCCACCGGTGATGCAGGGGTTTCTGTTTCTCTGCATCCTTGGCACACAGTTATTTTCTGTTTTTTAAATTATAGCCATCCTTGTAGGTGGGAAGCAGTATTCATTATGGTCTTGATTTGCATTTCCCTAATGGCTAATGATGTGCAGCATGTTTTTATGTGCTTGTTGGCCATGTGGATGTCTTCTTCAGAGAAATGCCTGTTCAAGTCCTTTGCCCATTTTAAAATTGGGTTGTTTTGTCTTTCTGCTATTGATATACGGTTTGCAACTATTCTCCCCATTCTGTAGAGCAGTCTTTTCGCTCTCTTGATAATGCCCTTTGATGCCCCAAAGTTTGTAATTTTGATGAAATCCAATCTACCTATTTTTGGTTACTGTTGCCTTTGGTGTATTTTCCTTAACAGGAAGTCCCAAAGAGTTTCCCTTATGTTTTCTTCTAAGAGTTCTTTGAAATTAACTCTTCTATTTAGTTCTTTGATCCATTTTGAGCTAATTTTTGTATATGGTATGAGGAAGGTCAAATTTCATTTTTTATGCATGGATATCGACTTTTCCAGCCCCATGTGTTGGAGCAATCCTTTTTTATTTTAGAAGAAAAATAGTATTTGTTGGCGAGCTATTCATTAGAAATAAGATCTTTCTTCCTTAAATATCCCTTTGATTTAAGTGTCAGCTTTAAGTAAGTGATTCGAATGTGTTATTTAGGAAGCATCTGTGAAGGAAGTTGGCCCTGGCTTGGTCAGACAAGTCCCACGGTGAAGCATAGCATCCTAGTGAAGTAATTTTTCTTTATTCCGTTTGGAAAAGATCCATTCAAACCATGCTGTGCACACAGAAAATGCATCCAGCATTTAAATGTACAATCTTAATTTGCTTCTCTTTTCCCTGTGGAATGGTTTTGTTGGTTTGTTTGAAACCTGTTTTCATTGCAGGCTTTTCTTTTGGGATCCACAATTCCGCTGTGCTCTGCTCAGTGGGAGCGAATGTTCAATACTTCTAGAATCCCAGGAGAGGAGACAGGTGAGTACAGCTTTGTCGGGCTCCCCTTCAGGAAACAGCCACTTCCCATCTTTGCACAGAGTAAAGACATTTTATAAAGGAGAATGAAAATCACGCTGTTGTCTGTGGGTCAATCCTCAGATTGTAGGTTGGTAAACATCCCTGCTGGGAATTTCCATTCTCTTTTAGGCCTAAAGAGTAGACTTTCATTTCTCTTTGTTTAAATATTGTCTTATAGAGTGCTTTTTTCCCCAGATCTGGTAGAAATAACAGTAGTTCTTCATTCAGATTCTTTTTTAAAATTGTGAAATACAACATATATATAAAAAAGTGATAAATTTCCAGGCAAGTAGTTATACAACAGATTTTAAAGTTTGATATGGGGTTGCAGTTCCAAAATTTTGAATTTTTTCTTCTAGCTGCTCCAAGACAATGGAAACCAAAAGAAATACCAATATATTGATTTAGCAGTCATAGTCATTTGTTAAATCCTATCTTCTCTATTATACTCTTCCTTCTCTCTTTTTTCTTCTTTTTTTTGTGAAAATTAATATATATGCAAAAAAAGCAATAGAGAGTACAAGGATAGTTCAGTGGTAGAATTCTCACTTGTCGTGAGGGAGACCGAGGTTCGATTCCCGGTCCATGCACTTCCCCCCGAAAGAAACAAACAAACAGGCAAAACAAACAAGCAAATGGTGCTGTAATAATGGGATACTCACATGGAAAAATAATGAAATGTGACCTCACCATACAGCTTGCAAAAAAAAAAACCCAATAAATTTCAAAGTACATTGCAACAATTAGTTATAGAACAGATTTCTGAGTTTGGTATGGGTTACAATTCCACAATTTTAGGTTTTTACTTCTAACTGCTCTAAGATACTGGAAACTAAAAGAAATACCAGTTTTATGACTCAAGAATCATACTCATTTGTTAAACCCTACCTTCTCTATATAACTCCACCATCACCTTTGATTTTTCTCCCACACTTTAGGGGTATTTGGGCTCTGCCCATTCTAACTTCTTCATTTTAGAAGGGGCTGTCAATAATATGGGGTAGGGAGATGGAACTATCTGATGTTCTGGAGAGGCTGGGCCCTCTAGATTTCAGGACTCATCTGGTACAGGGACCCATCTGGAGATTGTAGGTTTCTGTAAAGTTACTGTAGTGCATGGAACCTTTATCGAATCTTATATATTGCCCTAGATGTTCTTTAGTGTTGGCAGGAATGGTTTTGGTTGGGGTTTGGCAAGTTATGGTAGGTAGCAATGTCTAACTGAAGCTTGCATAAGAGTGACCTCCAGAGTAGCCTCTCAATTCTATTTGAACTCTCTCAGCCACTGATTCTTTATTAGTTACACTTTTCCCCCCTTTTGGTCTGGATGGAATTGTTGATCCCATGGTGACAGGGCCAGACTCATCCCTGGGAGTCTTCTCCCATGCCACCAGGGAGACTTTCAACCCTGGATGACATGTCCCATGTAGGGGGGAGGGCAATGATTTCACTTATAGAGTTGGGCTTAGAGAAAGTGAGTCCACATCTGAGCAACAAAAGAGGTCCTCCAGAAGTAACTCTTAGGCATATAGGTAGGCTAAGCTTCGCTGCTACCTACATAAGCTTCACAAGAGTAAGCCACAGGATCAAGGGCATGGCCTATTGATTTGGGTATCCCTAATGTTTGACACAGTGTCAGGGATTCTCTGATGATGAGGTTTAATAGTTCCATATTTTTTCTCCCATCCTTCAAGGGACTTTCCTAATACTTTTTGATTATCTGCTTACTATATTCTAGGATGTATCCAAGCCTTACATTAAGCTATACTGGATTAAAGGCCCTCATTCTTATTCTGGGCTCTTCCTCAAAACCATCCTGGCCTGTCA
>PVIY010033145.1:0-28365 GCA_004026745.1 Myrmecophaga tridactyla | reverse complement strand
TAGAATTGATGTAATTGTGCCCTAAAGGAGATCCCAGCCCAGTAATGGGAGCTATTTGTTTAAGCAGATGATTATAATCATTTTTGTTCTTTAGGTATAACCACCAAAGTATATGTGATATTTTAAATAGTTAGAGCCTTGAGATAGGTGTTGGCCTGGAAAGCTGTTTAGGGAGAGATGGTGCCTTAAATTGTGTTTTTAGAAGGGTAACCAGGGAAGTGGGTGAAGGTTTAGGGGAGCAAGGAAATATTCAATACAGAAAGAGCAAAAGGCAAGAAACAATGTAAGTACGTGTGGTGGCAGGTGAGATGCAGAAGGAAACAAGTCCAGGTGGTGGCGGACTTGGTGCACCGTGTTTAAGAGCCTTTACCCTGTTGTGGAAAACCAAGGAGAGATGTAAGCAGGGCTGTGCCAAAGTCAGAGTGGTGTTTCTAAACTACTCTAATAGATATAATAGATCATTCTGGCTGAGTGATCAATGAGGACCATGAATGTGAATGTGAAATGGAATCATTGGAAGTAGGAAATCAGTAGGAACACAACTGAAATAAACCAATGAACTTATGATGAGCTCTTAACTACTAGAACGGGAATGGGATTGGAGAATTATTAGATCTAGATGAATGGAGCTGAAGAAAGGATTCAATTTGTGTAATTGGGGTTGGTGGCTAGGAGTGTTATGCCACCTGTTGTAAGAAACAACACAGAAAGAAGGGATGGGTTTGACACAATACTTGGGAGGTATGGGGTATGGTGAATTCATTTTGAATTCTAGTGTAAGGTTATGAGGGACATTTGGGTGGAAATGTACAGCAAAGCTTTTAAGCTCAGGATGAATCTCTTGGCTTTGGAGTATAAAAAATACGAAGGGTAACATCAGATTTTTCTAAGAAAGAGGTTTATTTGAGACCATCATTCTATGAAGTCACTTGCTTTGATCCGTTGGCTAGATTAGTTAAAACATTTGAAGTGTTGTTGTTTAGAGTTAGTTTTTATCAACTTGAGCCTAGTAAGAAAATCTGAAATAATGCTTAAGATTTTTTTGCTGACTAAATTGAGCTAGATTCCTTTTAGCTAAAAGGAACATATTAAATACTCATATAATACATTTTGTTTATTCCCACAAAACATACATATGGAATTTATAGCCCATTTTTCCTATTTTAAAATAAAATTTTCAAAAAGGTCAAATTTCCATAGAATTATAAAATGAACAGTAGTCAAAGGTTTTATTTACCTCATTATTTAATGAGGGAACCAGTAAGACGTTCAAATGAGAATTTGACTTTCAGAAATTTGTATTTTCAGCCAGATATAATTAATATGCATTGCCATGAACTGGAATCATATTCATTGCTGTGAAGAGAAAACTTTTGCATTGCCATCAGTTTTCTATTACTTAAGATCTATCCCTAGGGTTGTAAAATAGATGTACATTCCTATAGATAATCCCCAGAAGAATTGCTAAAAATCCCCAGCATTCCACTGAAAGTACATTAAAGCAACTCTTAAAAAGTTTTGAAATAGGCACATGATTTTAATCATGAGAAACCAGTCTTTTTTAATTGCAACTACCTCCTGGCCTTTTTTTTTTCTTTTTTTTCTTTTGCATGGGCAGGCACCGGGAACCCCTGGTCTTTTTGTTTGTTTGTTTGGGTGCATGGTCCAGGTATCGAACCCCGCTCTCCCGCGGGAAAGGCCAGCATTCTACCACTGAACCACCCGTGCACTGCCTGGGTCTTTTAAATATCAATGTTGCAACTTTTTAAATGAGAACTTGTTTATGAACATCTGAAAAGAAACTATTTTATTAGTAAAGACTTCTTAGTATCTTTTACTAGCTGGAAAAAGCCATCAAGCCATCAGTGACATTTCCCCCCCTCTGGATAAAATTTTCAGCTATTGGGATAGTTGTAAGGTGGAGTGAATCTGTATTATGCATAGATGCTGTATTATCTTCCTTAATTTATAAACTACCAAATAATATTTTTCCTGAATTATGTTGTTTCATGTGGCATTTGTGAAACTATATACTCATAGATTGCTTTAGGGCTTTCAAGAACCCCAAATTTTGATAACCTTCTCCTCTATCTCTTATATTTGGAGATTGTGTTGATATATTTCTTATATTCAACCTTCAGAGGAACACATAGGGCAGTTTGGTTACATCAGATACAAATTCCACCAAGATTTATTGAGATATGAGTAAAACAATTTAAATTGTTTAAATTGACTTTAGTCAATTTACCCATCAATATGAATTTAAATAATGTGATTAAAATGACTTTAAGCTATTTCTGAATTACAATATTGTCAATTTCAAAGTACTGCTACTGTTTTGTTTTTTCTTTTAACTGAGAGGCAAAAGGAGGTAGTGAATAAGGTAAACTGGAGTGAGAAAACTGCTTGTTAGTCCCACTTCTGCCCCTTGTCATCTCAGGGTGCTTTACAATCTTCGCTGCATACAGGATCATTGGGGAGATGTAAAGATTGCAATGCCCAGGCTGCATCTTATGTCAGTTAAATCAGAATCTGTGGTGGTGGAATGCAGCTGTCACTCTTATTAATCCTCCCCAGGTGATTTCAATATGCAACCAAGACTGAGAACTAATGTCTTAAAGCAAGTTATTTTATCCTACATGCCCATTTTCTTATGGGTAAAATATTTGAGTTAGGGTACATGATTTCTAGTCTTATTCTATTCCTCTTCAGCACTCTGCTGAATGTGGCTGTCAAGTTTTCTTGTTTATACATTTATAATTACATTTGAATTTTTCAAGGAAGAAATTAAAATTTCAGGGCATAATCAAATATGTAAATAACATTTTAGTCTATAGCAAATACTAACTTTTAGCTATCTTTTTATTTTCACATCATCTAGGATATTAATGATGGACTGTTATGAATAGTATCCTTTTAATAAACTTCTCAAGATTTCAATTTGATTCAATTTCTTAAAAATCATTGGACCCAAGAAAGTCACACACTGCGTATGTAGATTATTTTCTTTGTGTAGTATTTAAAGTAAAGCATGGTTGATAATATGTGATATGAGAATATATGCTGTGGCAGAAGGTTTAGTATCCCTAGGGTTTGTTTCTAAAGAAATACAACCTGGGTCTCAGTCCTGGTCCTACCACATTTATAGCTGTGTGACCTTGAAAAAATCACTTCAACTTTCTGATCCTTGTATTTGAGGTCTGTGATTTTATTTAAGCTTTTCCATTATAGATTTACTAAGTGACTTCATTTGTATGGATTATGTGTTTGCTGAGAATTAAGTATTGTGGCAAAGCTGGAGATTAAGTCAGTGAAATATAGTGTAAAAAAAATACAGGCATTGAAGATGGATCTGGCTTCATATCTTAGCTCAGTGTCTTCCCAGCTGTATGGCTTTGGCTTCTGACCTACCCTGAGTTCCTGTAAAATCATTTCAATAATATCTATAGTGGAATGATAACGATTTAATCAGACAGTATCTGTTAAGGATCTAGAAGACTGGTACATTATAGATACCCAGGAAATTATTGTTGATGATAATTATAATATACCTATGACACAAAATATGCTTCTGGATTCATGGCATCAGAATATATGTCAAATTGGGAATACGTTGATTCCTTTTTGACAAACCAAGTGTTAATAGAGATATAAGACTCCTTAGGCAAAATCTCTATCTTTTACATTTCTGTTAGTGATGATTTGAGAAGTTATGAGTGGACATCCAGTGTGTTGTGTGAGATGACTCACAGATTGGAGGTTCTAGCCTTCTGAATATCACAACTATAAGTCTGGAAAATATTGGGTTGCCCTGAGGAGAACCTAAAATAGCTGTGATCTTCTGTAGGACACCTGGAGTATTCTAGCTAACCCGAGTCCAAAGCAGACGAAGGTATCTCAGACCTCCTGGGTGATGTAGAAAGTTTGTTGCTGGAGTTGACCTCCTGAATGCCCTCTGGGCAGACCAGGACAAGGGAAATTTTTGACTTGTGTTCAGCTAGGATAGCACTAGAAAAAGTGATAATAATTATTATGGAAATATGAGGAAAGGCACATTGGTTTTTTTTTTCATGGCTTTTTATTCAAACCCTGGAAAAGAATGAATAGTGAATATTCTTTTTTAATGTGAGTAGTCTTTTAAGTGCAGTCTTTGCCTTCACTAGATAATAGTGTCCCCAGGCCTTGCTTAATGTGAGGTCAATTAATGAACTCTTGATACAATTCCTTTATTTCTTGCTTAATAGAGTAGCATTTAAAATAAGTGGAAATGTAAAACTAAACTATGATTTATCTGATTTGCATCCATCAAAGTGTTAGTCAAATAACCAGGTAATGTGCATAGTTTAGTAAAACTAAACTATGATTTATCTGATTTGCATCCATCACACTGCTAGTAAAATAATCATCTAATGTGTGTAGCTAGTTGGGCTACCCAGAGTGTAGAATTCTTTATATATGTGAAAAATGGAGCCTCAGATATCTTTTGTTTCTAGTAAATCATTTCTTTTTCAGCAAATGGGGCTCTCAAGTTATCTTTAAAAGAGATTTCATTAAACTTTTCAGTTTGTCTTTGTTGTGATTAAATTAATAGTGAAGCTGTTCAAAAGACTTATAAAATAACTTATGTTATTTTTTGCTATATGTAATTAAGCTTAACCAATTATAACAACCAGAAGGAATTTTAATAAATCTCCAAGATAAATTGCGTAGTGATAAATTTTATTCAAAAGAATCTAGCTAAAAGGAGAACTTATTTTATTCTGTGGGGAAAAAAAAAGCTGAATGCAACAGCTAGAATGAGGAGCTATTTTCTCCAAATATAAATTAAAGAATTTCAAAGCAGAAGATCATCTTGTCTAGTCTCTCGTATTACAGCTGGGAAGCAATGCCCCGAGAAAACACACATCTCTGGGAGGCATTTAGTGGATGGCAAAGTTGAAAGGAAAGCCAAATTGTTTGACTACGAGTCAGGGGTATTTCCTTCTATTTCATGCTTTCTGTTGCAGTTCTGGGGAATAGCAAGTATCTTTGAAATTGCTTGATATTTTTTTCAGAGCAGCAGGTGCCAATTATTGTTCTGGTTATCATTGATGAATCCATCCATCCATTCAGCAAGGTTTGGTTTAACAATCAAAGTGATCCAGGCACCAGAAATAAAACACAGTAACAGAACAAGACGAGGCTCTCTGTTCCAGGCCAACTGACACTATGCAGGAGGGATTGGAGAATAGGGGTTACTATGGCTGTTTGAACAGTATGGAGAAAAGAGTAAACTCTCACTCTAAGTCTGTTTAGATTGCTTGGTTTCACAAACATTGAGTGACTAATAGAGACTACTGTTGAATATTTTCCTCAGTTACATAATGGGCAAGGTGTTAATTCGCTAGGGCTGTTGAAACAAAGTACCCCAAACTGGGTGGCTTACACAGGAGTTTGTCTCAGTGCAGGAGGCTAGAAATCTGAAATCAAGTTGTCATTAGGACCATGCTTTCTCTGAAGTCGTAGGCTTCTGGTGGTGACAGGCATTCTTGTGGCATAATTTAGTCTTTGCCTCTGTCACGTGGTTATCTCTCTGTCTGTGTCCAATTTCCTCAATATAAAGACACCAGTCATATTGGATTAGAGCCCATCCTAATCCAGTTTTGCCTCAACTTAATTAATAACATATTCAACTATCCTATTTTCAAAGAAGTTCACATTCATGGCACTGGGCTTAGAATTTGAATATATGTTTTTGGGGGACACAAATAATCCATGATAGTCCCAATGATGACGTATATAGGCTTCTTGACTGTTTTTCTGCTGTGTTTTTTTACAGCTCCCTCCTGCAGCAAACTAAATATATATTATGACATAACTCTATCGGATATTCTTTGAATGTGATGCACATGTACACGCATGCGTGCACACACACACACACAATATAAAGAGTCACTAGAATGTGTTCTGCCAGTCTAGTGTTGAAGATCTTTGAAATTATCTTAGACAGCAGGTTGTCACTTCAAGCCCAGTATGTCAGGGTAATATATTGCAAGGTCCTTTTCCCTTGGTCCTACTCCTAGAACAGAGGTTGTGAGACTAAAATGTGCATAGCGATCTACTGCTAACTTTCAAATGCAGATTCCCAGGCCACACTTTGTAAGTGGTCCAAGGCCACATATTGAGGAACATTAACTATGCCATGTCTTTTTCAGAAGACAGACAAGGACAAGATTCTACCTTCTTTGGAACAGCTACTCTGCCACAGGCAATTCCTATACACTTAAAAAAATACCTAGACGTTTAAATCTCCCTATCATTGCGGAGACGCAGTTAATTTGCCCCATGACAGTAAAGGGCAGATTTTAGAATCCCCCAGCACACTTCAGAAAGAACTAGTTGCTCATTAGTCAGAGACATTATGAAGAGAGATCCTCTCAGTATTTAAATAGATTATAGGGACAGAAATTTTTGCATGAATAAATTAAGAATCAATTCATGTTGATACCTGGAGGGGATACTTGGAAGGCTTTCTAATCCTTGATATGACAATGACTGAACCTTTAGAGAGTTCAGTTAAAACTTCAGGGGATGTTTAATATTGGAAAAAATACCCATTTGGAAGAGGAGCTCCAAATATAATCACCTTTAATCCTTTGCCTGTTCCTAAGAAAATAAGTGAATTTAAAAAATAGCAAAAAGAAAAAATTCCCAATAAACAAAGCAGTCAAAACATGAACAGAAAATTACATCTTAAAATTAAGTAAACTGCTCTACTATCAAGCAAAATCTTTCTAATGCTGATTTAGAAAAATGTCGTGTTTGTAAACAGTGAAACCAAGATTAATAGATGGTTCAGACCTGAAGATTTTTTTCTTTCTTTTCCATGGGGAGGTTAATGGTGACCAATTTTTTTTTCTTTTTCGGTAACAAACAGTTTATTACCCAATTATTGATGGATTTAAGTGGATAGAAGATAATAGTTAGATGTTTTGAAAAACAGATTTTCATTTTAATTTTCTAGATACAACACTGTCCAATAGAACTTTCCTTCATGATGGAAATCTTCTATGTGTGTGTTATTCAGTCTGGCAGCTACTTGCTCCACATGCTATTGCATACCTGAAATAGTGTAGTTAGTACAAGAAAGTTGAGTTTTTAATTTTAATTGATCATAATGTAAACTGCCAAATGTGCCAAATAGCTACTGTATTGGAAAGTGTTACTCTGTAGAAAATTGCGAAATATACTTTTCCATAACTTTAGGAGTAATACCTGACTTCTTTAAGAGAGTTGAAAGTTATTTGACTTTGTCATACTTATGGAGATAGTTAATATTTTTCTACATACTTTCATTTTGAAAGTCCCCCTTGAAAGCGAGCAGATGTCAGAGAGTGTGTCTGGAGACTAGCTGTACTGTACTGGGAACCACCAAATTATGAATGATACCTCCTAGAGTTGTGTAGGTAGCAGCCATGGCAAGTTTGTAAGCCCTGCCACTCCTCTTGGGGATGTCCTGCTTGTTTTTATATATGATGTCCACCATGTAGTCAGTTCTCATTAAATCTCTGTTGAATGGAACAAGGAATATGTATCTCAATTTTAAATATCTATAGTAAAGGATAGTGATTTTTAAAACTCATTTCTATGTTCATTTATTTGTTACACATTCATGCAATATCTACTTTGTAGCAGTATTAATTTAAGTATTTGAACTACAAAGATAATGTAGGCAGAGTAAGTGCCCTAGTGCCTTTAGGTGCTATTTTAGTTTTCTGGATGCTAAAACAAATACTATGCAATGGATTGGCTCGAACAACAGGAATTCATCTGCTCACAGTTTTAAGGTTAGGAGAAGTCCAAAATGAAGGGGACATCAAGGCGATGCTTTGTCCTAGAAGACAGGTGCATTCTGGAGCACAGCTGACTGCCTGTGATCCTTGGTCATTGGCTTTCCTGTCACATGGCAATGCACATGGCAGCCCCTCCTGGCTTCTCTTCTGAATCCTGTTGACTTCCACCTTCTGTCTGCTCCTTGTGGTGTTCTCCTTCTGTTTCTGAATTTCATTCTGCTTGTAAAAGATCCCATTCGTAGGATTCCAGTTGGACCACACCTTAACTTAAGTAACCTCATCAAAAGGTTCTATTTGCAATGGGTTCACACCCATGGAAATGAATTAAGTTTAAAAACAGTTTTGGGGGGATACATAGCCCCACGCTACCACAGGAATTTACTTCTGATTAATGAAGATGGGAATGTAAATAAATGGGCTACATTGTGAAAAAGAGGCAGTACAAAAATCAACAAGGCATAGTTTTTCATAGAAAAGGAAGAAGTGCTTTTTGTCTGGCTGAAGGCAAAATGGAGGGAGCACTGGCAGGGAAGGATCCCCTAGGGAAATGACTCTTGAGGTGGTTTTGAAAGCCGGAGCTGGCATAGGAATGGGTAAGGAAGGTGAGGCCTGCCGGGCACCAGGCGGATCTTTAGAGAACTTTAGAAACATCTAATTTCAGCTCTCTGGGTACTGCTGTGGGGTAGGTATCCTTTCCTCATTTTATGTAACCAAGACTCAGAATTTAAGAACTTTGCCCAAAAATCACATCATTAGTAGGTAAGGGAGCCAAGCTTTGAACCTTAGGTCTGTTTAACTCCGAAACCTGTGTACTGCACCATGAAGCATGAGTATCAGTAATGAAAAACCCAACATATTTGGAGAAACTCAAGTAGTACCATAACACTGAAGCACAGAATGAAAGGAGATGCATTTAAAGAGGTAGAGTAAGGCTTGGAATGATGACAAACTCATCTGCGCCATTGTGAATACGATGGAATTTATTCTGTAAGTAAGGAGGAGTTAGATTTAGGGGTTAGTTTTAGGCTAGGCAGTGACATCATGATTCCCAAAGAAATTCAGGAGCTAAAATCAACAGCAGATTTAGGTAATTGTTTTACTTGAACTTTTGTTAAAATTGGCTTCATTATTTCCTGAATGCACGATTCCTTAGAAATAGTTGAGTTCCTCCCTGGTGTGTGCTGGATATCAGCCAGAATAGGAGTAAAAATTCACCGTGAATAAGTCAGCCAAGAGATACATGAAGATACTTAAGAAAATAATTATAAAGGCTTTTCATGCCTGCCAATGAAACTGGAAGTTTTTGCCAATTTTTTTTTTTTTGAAAAAACATAAGATAACAAGATAATAAGCATGTGATCAATTGAGAAATCATTTCTAGGATGCAGTGTAAATTTGACAGGATTTGTACATTTTCAACTCTTCTTATCTGGCTCCACTTTAAAAGTTAACCCTGAGATCGCTCCCATGAACATTTTCCTTTCCCTCTCCTGGCTCTGCCTGTGGTGATCCCTCTGCCACTCCCCAGCTTCTTGCCTGCCATTACCTCGCAGCCCCTGGCAAAATGAGGAGCAGGGGCAGTCAGGGCAGTAGAAACCCGGAGCCAAATGCTGTTCTGAGAAGTACTGGTGTGTGTTCTGTGGAGTGAGCAGCTCCCTGCTGTTTGGCAGTCCGTGTGGGCCTCGTGCCTTACAAAGGGAACGAGGGTCTGAGGCCGAGGTTGATGATAAGGGTGGGGATCGAGATGACTCGAGCATGCATGTTCCTCTCCCTCTCTGATGGAACATACTTCATGTCCGCCCACAGCCCGGACACGCATGGCCCCCAATCCTCACGTGGATACAAATATATTTTATTCCAAGTGTAGTGGCATGTTTCACCTTTCCTTTTTTTTATTTTTTATTTTATTTTTGGCATGTTCTTCCCTCTTCTCTCTCAAATACTTCTCTTGTCCAGCTCCTGGCTATCTCTCTAGTGCCCTCCCTTTCCCTTGGGTTGGTAAGTATCAGATTAATATGCAGGGATCCAGAAACAGGCTGGTTCTACAGGAAGGAAACAGTAGGCATGATTTTTAAATTTGTACACATCTTTTGGAGCCAGGGATTGCTGCAAATTCTAGCTTCTGTGCAATAAGAATTTATGTTAGTAAAGAAGAGTATACTACCATGAGGAATAGAGAAAAGGAAAAAAAAAAGTCTAGGAAACTGTAGGTGAGGAAAGCAGTTAGGTATTTTATCTAGTGATTTTGAGTGTTATGTGGGTTTAAATAAACTGATTACTCAGTTGTGAATTAATGATTGTTAAGCCCATATCATTTAAGGAAGTGATATGCCTTCTGTATCTCCACGGTCACAATTATCAGCACATTAGATTGGTAATGCGCAGATTCCCAATTTAATGAATAGTCCTTTTAAAAAAAGACGGATGTATGTATTTACATAGTACTATACTTTGTTTCAGAAATGTTTGCCATGAATTATTGCTCATGAAGCTGTCTAACAGTTTAAACGTAGTTTTCATTCATTTGTTCAGCCAGTGTCACTGAGTCCATCGATGTGTGCTGGGCTGGGTGACTCCTACGTGCTGAGGATATAGCCGAGATCCACACCAGGGCTCTGCTCTCCTGGAGCTTACCCTCTAAAGGATGGACTTTTCCAAGAGTGGCCCAGAACCAGCAGCATCAACATCTTATGGGCATGTGAGAAATGCAAACTCTCAGGCCCTACCCAAGAGCTATTGAATCAGCAATTCTGGGAATGGGGCCCCCAAAATATGTGTTCTACTAAGCCCTCCAGTTAGCAAGTCTGAGAACTGCTGCAAAGGTAGAAAGACATGATTAAGTATACTAAGAAATGCTGAGCGCTGTGAAGAAAATAAAGCAGAGACAGAAGATAGCATATAAAATGGTGCAATTTTAGATAGGGTGGTTGGTGAAGGCCTCTTTAAAAAGATGTTTTTTGAGTATGTGAATGATGTTTTTGAGCACTGTGAGGCTAGCTGGAGGGAAGATTTTGCAGTAATCTAGGTGTGTCAAGGAGGTTCCTTTTAAAATGTGACAAAAGATCAGTGTGTTCACTAAAAGATGGCAAGATCCATCTCCTAAACGTCAGATTCAATTAAGATGCTACTTACGCCAGCTTTTAAAATTCGTATAATAGCCATTTTCTCCTTTTAAGTTTTGAAAACCATGAATATATCATACATTAAAGAGAGTATTGAAACATGTATGTTAGGAAAAAGATACACCCTGGGATGCAGAGACTGAAGAGTAAAGGCAGATTTATTAGCGAGCTCACACGGATTGTATGAAGTGTAAACTCCAGCCCATCCGCAGTGGGCAAGGGAAGACCCTTTATAGTAGAGGGACTGAGGGTTTTGGCAGGCATGGGAAATTGGTAGGTTTTTGATGGTCAGGTTAGAAGTGGGGGGACTAAGTGGGAAGTTGTGAACCCTTCATTGGTGGGTTTAAAATTTCAACGCTGCTATAGCTTTGGTGGGGTTGTAACTGCCGGAGTTTTGGCGGGCACTGAACGAGGGGATTTATCAGAGGCATGCAGTTGCCTGAGAGCGGATGCTGGGTCAAAGGGTTATTGCAAAAATGTGTCTGTAACTGGAGTGTGGAGCCATATGTTAATGGCTAGATGCGTCATGAGAGTGGGAGAGTGGGGGGTTGATGGTCCCAAGGAATTCTAACAGTATATATTTAAGATAATAGTAACAACAGTAATAAAATATAAAAAGAGAACCCACGTACCAACCACTGAGTGTGAAAAATGAACATTCCAGAGTCTTGGATGGCCCCAGGGAACACTTAATCCAGCTCCCCGCTTTCTCATGCTTAGGATTATCAGCGTGGAACCATGTAGCAACTCTGGACCATTGCGCAAGTTACCTCCCCGGGTCTCAATTTCCTCATCTGTATAAAGGAACTGATAATACAGCTACCGCATAGGGTTGTTGTGATGATTAAATATGGTCTTTTAGCAGGATTAGGAAAGTTTATTGTGTAGCAAATTTGATGTAAATCTTTCCTATTTTGTTAGTACCACCATCATGCTGAATTTGATATTTGAGGAACTTTTGGCATGACAAAATGGTGAAGTTTGAAGGACTAGAAGTTGATTTTAAGAATAATAATTTTATTGTTCCTTTTTCAAATCCTGCGGGATGATTTCTCTTGGGTCTTTTTTTTTTTTTTTTTTTTTTTTTTTTTTTTTTTTTTTTTTTTTTTTTTTTTTTTTTTTTTTTTTTTTTACATTATCTGTTTCACTTCATCACTGTGTAGTTACAAAATATCTTTCTAAGATGCTGTCACTGGAGCAACTTGGAACTTTATTTAAGCAAAAACTTTTGAATGGCCGAGTCACTATTTCAAAATAAATCACCATTCATGAACCATATAAGATTTAGTCTTAGGAAGAGTTTTCTATTTTGTTCTGTACCATTAGTGTTGTCTGATTACTTTTGAATACAGTGAAGGATGATATTAAAATTTGACAGGCTTTGCAAAAATATTACTTTGGTTTTGGGGGGGTTTAGGCTTGTTGCTGAGTTTACTAAAGAGTACTTCTAAGAGTATGAGAGGATAAATGATTGAAAAGAGGCAAAAGACAAGATTTGGGAATATCAGAACAAAGACTGTAAAGCAAAAGACTGAATTACTAAAACCTACTACCGTATTCCTATATCTCAGTACTTACTGAGAGCCAAAGAAGAGCTCCCATTTTGGAGATTTTTTTTGTGGGGGGGGGCAGTGTTCTGAGTATTTCTTTATTTCTTGCATGGGCAGGCATCAGGAAACGAACCCGGGTCTCTGGCATGGCAGGTGAGAACTCTGCCTGCTGAGCCACTGTGATTAAAGACCATATTTAATCATCACAACAACCCTATGAGGTAGGTATATTATCAGTTCCTTTATACAGATGAGGAAATTGAGACCCGGGGAGGTAATACCCTGTCTGAGTATTTTTAAGCAAGGATGCAATACAAAGAAGTTTCTAAGTAACATAAAATACTCTCCTAGTCAGGGAAACTGTCTCAAAGTTGGGAAGGCTTTGAATAGTAATATAAAATTTACCACGAAGGTATTCTGTAACTGTTGATGCCACTTTTTCTTCTGTCAGTTCACAAAGAAGTTATTTTCTGTGATCTCTCCTGGACTTTTCACTTGCTGTTGGGAGGTAGCTACCTTTACCTCCTTTATAGCATTGGCTTTGGCACCTAATAGAAATTTCTCATCTTCTATTGAGTTGATGCTATTTTTCCCCACTAAAATTATTTTTCTCCTCTCTGATATTATCCTCAGGTTGGCTTCTAGTCAGCAACTCTGTATGCTTTTAGATTTCTTATTTTAATGATCCAGAAATATATCTGTTTTATTGTGATTACATTAATTTTTGTAACTCACCTTGCTTATGATTAAGCTTTCCACCTCCATCTTGAATCTTAAAATTCACTTTCACTATTAACTTTGTCAAAGAAAAAAAACTACAATTAAAGTGTGCTAGCATAGGAAGAGAAAATGATACGGGCATGTGTGATGAGTTCTGAACCTCTAAGTACCTGAAGCAAAGACCCCTGATCCCTCTTCCACAAATGTGCTATAAATCTACTTACTGAGTTCACGATGAGCCATGTGGGAATAGTGAAGATTCAATAAAAGATGTCATTAAAAAAAATTTATTGAGGTTATATTTATATTAAAATTTGCCATTTTAACCTTTTCTGACTGTACAATTCCATGGCATTAATTACATTCACAGTGTTGTGCTCCCATGACCAACATCCATTAATCCATTTTAGTGTTGTGAACATTTAGCACCCTTTTATATAGTGCTAGTCTTACATCAGTTTTATTTTTTACTTGCTGTTTCATTTTACATCAACACAAGTTTATATTGAAAATATAGTATTTGTAATTGATGTATCCGAGACCCTTCATTGATGTAAATTATGAACCTGATCAGATATGTTAATGTTTTAAGGCTGTTAGGAAGCTATTTTTTTTTCTTGTTTTGTAGGTTTAGTATGATGATTAATACAACAAAAGCATAGTTTAATAGCTACCGAATATTTGAAAAGATGAATGCTTCTCCCCTTTCTAAATATAATCAGGAGAGCGTTAGTTAAGCATTTCTAACCTTATATTTGATGATAATGTTTATGTAACCTAATAGTTACCTGCTTTCCTGTCTTCATCTCGCTAATAATAAAAGCATTGCTTCTGGCATTAAGTGAGTACAAGATAAACAGAAAGGCTGTGAGCTTGATATGCTGTTTCCTTTCATTTTCCTCGGCCTGCTCCCCCTCCCACTCTGCATTTCTTGCCGTTTTCCTGCCCTGTGTTTGTTAGAGCTCCGACTCTGACGTAAAGGGCTCACAGTGAGTGACCCCCGTGGCAAACCTGTAAAACATTATACAGCATGAATAAGAACTTTCTTATTACATCTGCAGCTGGCTGGGTGCAGACATATGGCAGCATGGATGTTTTGGAAGAAAGGCATTGCTTGACAAAGAACCCAGTCTCTTGAATAAAGGTTTACACTGGCACTTCTTGATGTTTATAATACCCTATGCCAGGGGCAAGGCTACCCCCCCCCATTATATTGTTGTTTTACTGTTTAAACCTCATCATTTCATATGTTGAGGTGGCTAAAGTAGAGAAGCAGACATTTTATGTGTGTATGTGTAACTTTAAAAGGATAAAAAAAAAAAGCAAAAGCCACAAGACTTTCTCAGGCTCTGTCTCCCCAGCTTGATGCTCCACATTCTGAAGTCCAGGCTCAGATTTAAAGGGAGGGAGTTTGTGAGAATGGACCGAGTCCTTTTGAACAGGATTAAAAATTATGGGCAGAGGGCACATGGGCTTTGTAATGCTCTGACAACTTTGATAGTTTCTTCTAGTCATTGCTGTTATTCTTTGTATCTGAGTGGTAACTCTCAAGGGCAAAAAAATGTAGTTTAGGAATAATTTGCAACCCAGGAGGTTGTCACATTGATTTACATTTGATTTGCTCTTTGTCAGTCTTTTCAAAGCAGCCCTGCTATCATTTCATTCCCTTTGTCAAATTCCAGCTACTAGCATTACCAAGAACATGTATTTTGTGGTCCTTTGTGGCTCTGCAATAGCACACCCGTGTTGAATAATATAAATGTACTGATGATAGGGGGGTGGGGGGTGGATACTTACCCAGGAGAAATGATGACACTTGGAATCACAGACATGAAAACAGATAGGTAAATCTACTGCCCAGCCACGGTAAATGAATGAATGCTTCTGCTTCACCTGTGATTATCTCCTGTACTTATGCATTCTTTGTAACTGTGGTGATATTTGTAATGTTCAAATATTTGGTATGGCCATTATCTTCCTAATCTTAATTGTATCTATAATAACTTAGTAATAAGTTATTGCTAAATAAGCTATGCTTCCTATACATACCTTTCAGGATTGTCCTTAATACCCCATTTGACAGCTGAGGTAACTGAGGCAGGGGGAGGTACATGCTCTTCCTAGAAAGTACATGTCGTCTGGCCAGGCTGAGCTGGGATTCTGACGTCTGGTGAATAGGTAGGTGCTCACTGGCACTTTTTTTTTGTATGCTGTATGGCGGGGTCACATTTTATTTTTTTTCCATGTGAGTATTCCTTTATTGCAACACCATTTGTTGAATTTTTGTTTGCTTTTGTTTTTTGCTTTCTTGTTTGTTTTTTGGGAAGTGCATGGACCAGGAATTGAACCAAGGTCTCCCTCATAGCAGGCAAAAATTCTACCACTGAATTACCCTTGTACCCCCTCATTGACACTTTTATAAGTACTATAGTTTACTGAATTGTGTATATCCTGAGAAGGGGTAGTCTACAGAAGAAACAGTGTTTGCAAAGAATAGACTCTCATTTTCAGAAATTGAAGAACATTAGTATTAATAATATTGTTGGAAGTATTCTGAGTTATGAGAGAGTGTTCCCCCCCTTACTTTTAGGCTCATATTAAAACTCCTTGAGCTGAACAGATATTTATCTTAGTTTATTGATTTCATCTATATAATAAGAATGCGAGTCTAAAAAAATGATATAGGATCATAAAAGTGATGGCTGGAAGGGCCTCGGTGAACTTCTGAGTCCATGAGTCCTAAATCTGTAAATGAAATCGGCCAGAAGAATCAGATGGTCAATCACCATATGTAACTGATCCTACTCAGGTTTTTCTAGAAAGTACAGAGGGAGCACAGCTTTTTTCTGAATCTTTCATTCAACAAGTACTGCTAACACCACTCGTCAAACATATGCTTTACTTTGAAAATGAAAATTGCTTTATCCACAAATAGTTGGGATCTCCTTTAGTTAGCTTTGAAAACTACTATAGTTGAAAAAACTGAGATCCATAGATACCACTCATTATGGTCTCACAAGGAATTATTAATAATGTCACTGAGCTTAGAACCCAGTTTGCATGATTCCCAGGTTCAGTACTCTTTGTAACACTCTCTATAATGTAAATTGTTTTATATCTTTCCCTATAAAATAAATGTATTATACATAAATTATTATGAGGGACTGTCATTTTACTTTTGTGCGTTTTTTGTGTTTTTACTTATCCTTGTGCATGAATCATTTCATATATAAGAAGTCCCTGTAATCTAATCACTTCTGGCTCAGGCTTCATGTATTAAAACCAATGAATCAAATTTGAGGAGGTAAAAACTTCATTTATTTCACTTCTCGTAGTGCATCAATGAAATTTAAAAATTATTATTATTTCTTCTTTACTTGTAGAGAAAACCCAAAGGATAGTTTATAAAATGTGTTACAATCCATAGTAGGTAAGGAATCAGGGTCAACCAAACTGAGCGCACTTTTCTCCCGAAAGTAGAGCCAAGACTCAAAATATTCATTCCTTAAGATAACACTGGTGTTAGTACCAAATAATAGATTCAAATATAATTTTTCAAGTCTTGAATGTGAGCCTACAGATCAATCTTAATGTGTATAAAATATGTTGTAGTAAGAATTGGTATTATGGAAAATCCCCTAAGAAATCTTTCTTCACTTTTCAAGTTAAAATTAATTAGTGGGCAGGCCACAGTGGCTCAGCAGGCAGAATTCTTGTGTACCATGCCGGAAACCCTGGTTTGATTCCCGGTGCCTGCCACGTAAAAAAAAAAAAAAAAAAAAATTAATTAGTAAATTGAAAGAGAACTATACATGCTTTACTAAGCTCAACAAATTACAAACTGCAACATGGATCAATCAAGCCCTCCCTTGCGCCTTTTTATCTGTGTACATTAAATGGAATAATACTCTGTATGTGTTATAGAAAGTGGGGTTTAAACATATCTGTGCAGTGTAAGTTCTGGCTGTGTATTAAAATCTTAGTAATCAGAATTGGGGTCGTGAGAACTCAAAGAGATTTCATTTTGTATATTCACATTTCAGCTAAGAAAAACATCTCTCCTTATCATAATCCAGAGGTCTGTTCCTTTGAAATATCAGCACTAACCATGCCAGTTGAAGTTCCCAGAAGCTACCAGGGTTTTCCTTGTCAGGATATATTTCTGATATACAGTTCTCTTATCTTCAGCACATTAGTCGTGTTTCCATTTGTTTTGACCTCATTGGATAATCCTGCTTCGTTATTTGCCTTTAATATCAGCAAAATCAGTGCCCTTGCATTCAAAGAAACCATGTGAACACACTCTCCATTTTTGTTTCTGCAGGGTGGTTTGTAGCACATTATAAGCATTACCTTTTTTATTTCATCTTTACCAGGCACATGTTTATTCAATGTGAAGAAAAGTAATCTTAAAATATAAAAATAATTTTATATTTCAGATGCTTGATCTCGCATTAAATTTACAAAATCATGGGCAATTATTTTAAGAATTGCTTCACAATTTAAGTACATTTCTTCTACTCATAATTTGTGACATCACATAAGAATGCACTTTTACATTCATTCTCTCATAAAATCTCTATGAGATGGGTATGACGAGTAGTACCCCAAGTTTACTTATAAACTGAGGCTTAAAGTGGCTAAATGAATTTCTGATAGTGGGTTTCATAGTACAACCTTGACGTAAAATCAGCCTGAAATTTACGTCAAGGAAAATAATGTGCATTGTAGCATTTTGTGTGAACTTTGGGAGGTATATAGCCTCAATAGAAAATCAAGATGTCTGTTAAAGCATTGTGGAATTATTAAAGGCATGTACCAAATGTTTTGACAAGGGTAAAACTTTCTAAATTAACTAAAAAGTTTTTTGAATGCTTAGACTACTATCAGAGGATTTGTTTTACATAGAAAATTCTGAGTGATCCTTAAAGTATATATGCCATTTGTTAGGATTCAATTTTGATGCATTTTAGGAACTATGAAATAAGAGCATGTTTTCTCACATCTTCTATCCCATACTTGTCTGACATATCTCTTTCCTGAAGTTGATGAATGGATGGATTTAAACCTTTAACTTCCAATCATGGCCCTCACTCAGTGATACACTTCACAAAGAGCATAATATGAAGCAAACACATTGAAGAACTTAGAGGATTTTGTTTCTAATTAACTTATGGTTATTAATATATTATCTGAAATCAAAGTAACTGCACATATAGAGTAATCTAACAAAAATAAGTAATTATAGATGAATAGGACTACTTAAAAGATAAACTTTGGGGAGAATCTGTATCTAGAATATGAAGATATGAATTCTAGACATTTGTCATATTATTTAGTATGGTATAATTAATGGGTATCATGTACATGTGTTTGAAAAATTTTTAATTTTCTTTTGAAAATTATTTTAAATTGCTGTAATCAGCATTTATCAAGACCTTATCAGTGCTGTTTTGTGTATAAAATGAGTTTCCTGTAGTCTCTTATTTCTTTTTTTAATGCAATTTTATTGAGATACATATTCACAGACTAAATGAGCATCCAACTTATAAAATCAGTGGTTCACAGTATCATCATATAGCTATGCATTAATCATCACAATAGATTTTTGAACATTTTCATTACTACAAAAAGTAAAAATAAGAATAGAAGTAAAAATAAAAGTGAAGAAGAACACCCCAAATATCCTATAGCCCCTCCCCTCTATTATTTATTTATTTATTTTCTTTTTCTTCTTATTATTCATCTGTCCATACACTGGATAAAAGGAGTATCAGTCACAATTACGCATTCACATCTTAAAAGCTCTATAGTTACTCAATGAGCTTCAAGAATCAAGGCTATTGGGCGACAGTTCAATGGTTTCATATATTTCCCTCTAGCTACTCCAATACACTAAAAATTAAAAGGGCCTATCTAAATACTGCATAAGAATACCCTCCAGAATGACCTCTGGACTCTATTTGAAATATCTCAGCCACTAAAACTTTATTTTGTGTCATTTTTCTTCTTTTTGGTTAAGAAGGCTTTCTCACTCCCATGATGTCAGGGCCAGGCTGGAGTCATGTCCCACTTGGCAGGGAGATTTACATCCTGGGAGTCATGTCCAACATAGCAAGGAGGGCAGTGAGCTCACCTGCAAAGTTGGCTTAGAGAGAGAGGCCACAGCTGAGCAATAAAAGGTTTCTGAGGGTGGACTCTTGAGCATAATCATAAATAGGCTTAGCATATCCCTTGCAGGAGTAAATTTCATAAGGACAAGCTTCAAGATCAGGAGTAAATTTCATAAGGACAAGCCTGGCCCATCAAACTGGCAGTCACATGACTGCAAGAATATCAAGTCTTCCCCAGTTGGGTAAGTTTAATATTTCTACCTTTTCCCCAAGTCCCTCAGAGAGACTTTGCAAATACTTTTTTATCTGGGACCCAGATTACTCTGGGATCTAATTGGGTATCCCACCAATCCATAAAAACATCTCTTCCTTTTGTCTCACACAGGAGTTGAAGTTTTAAAATACATCAGTATCATCCTTTATCCTTTAGTCTGCTTTCCCTTAGTCCTACCCCCATCAGCTTCTAATTGAAGTCTGGTCACATTTTCATCATTTTTAACAGTTACTGGATGGGGCAATGCTGACTTTCATAGCTGCAGAACTCTAACTCTGAGTCTCAGGTGTCACATAGATACCCCAAAGTTCCAGGGAATTACCAGAGTATACACAAAGAGGTCAGCATCTGAGAATTTATAAATAAGTTACAATTCTAGAATAGATGTGACTACTGTAAGAGCTTACATTCTAGGAACCTTTACAATAAGCCTTCACCTGATAAACCTATGCTTTCAAATTCAATTCTTGGAGTTTGCATATTATAGTTAGTCCATATTAGTGAGGTGTAATAATATTTGTCTTTTTATTTCTGGCTTATCTCATTCCACATACTGTCCTCAAGTTTCCTTCTTGTAGTTGCATGCCTCAAGACCGACCTCATTCCATCTTCTTGTGCAGCCACTCAATAGTCCATTGTTTGTATACACCAGCGTTCCCCCTTCCATTCTTCAGTTGATATACCCTTAGGTCACCTCCATCCATTGCAGATCTCTACTGCCCTAAACACCAGTGTGCAAATGTCCATTTGTGTCCTCACCTCAGTTCCTCCACCTTCTGTCTACAGGGTTGTAATCTCTAGCCTCCTGTGGAGTCACCAAATTGCCCTCTAGAGGGGCTGCCCCTCTCTAATCTCTAGCACAGTGAATAGGCACATCTCTCTCTCTCCACATTTTCTTTAGTACTTGTATCTCTTTTTCATTTTTAAGCAGTTTTATTCACACACCATAGTCCAACTTAAGGAAAAAATCAATGGTTCCCACTAGAATCACTTAGCCATGCCTTTGCCACCACAGTCTATATGAGGACATTCCCATTTTTTACACAAGAATCCATATTCCTCCCCCATTCCCCCCGCTTATAGACATTTAGCTTTGGCATATTGCCTTTGTTACATTCATTGGAAGCATACACCATGTTACTGTTAATTATAGGCCCTAGTGTACATTGATTATATATTTTTCCCATATACTATCCCATTTTAACACCTGGCAGTGTTGACATTCATTTGTTCTCTCTCATGTGAAAACGTTCTTATATTTGTACATTTAATAACAATCATCGTTCACTCTAGGCATCGCTAAGTTATGTGGTTCCAGTCTTTATCCTCTATCTTTCCTTCTGGTGTCATACATAACCCCAGCCCTCCTTCCTCAACCATACTCACGCTCATCTTAATTCAATGTAATTATAATATTGTGCTACCATCAGATGATATTGTGCTATCCATGTCTGGATATGTACAATCAGTCCTGCTGAACATTCTGTATTCCTTCAACATCAAATGCCTAATCTCTACCCTCTTTCTGTCTCCTGATAATCTGTGTTCTCAAATTTAATTCTCAAAGGTCACTCATTAATGTTAGCTCATATTAGTGAGACCATACAGTAACTGAACTTTTTTTCTGGCTAATTTTACTCAGCATAATGTCCTCAAGGTTGAGTCACATTATTACATGCTTCATGACTTTATTCTGTCTTACAGCTGCATAATATTCCATTTTGTGTGTATATATATATATATATATATATATACACACCACAGCTTGTTTAGCCACTAGTCCATTGATATACATTTGGGCTGTTTCCATCTCTTGGCAATCCTGAATAATGCCGCTATAAACATTACTATAAACTTGCAAATGTCCATTTGTGTCCCTGCCCTATTTCCTCCAAATATATACCTACTATTGGGATTGCTGGGTCATAGGGCCATTCTATACTTAGCTTCCTGTTACTGCCAAACTGCCTTCCAGAGCAGTTGCACCATTCTACTTACCCACCAACATTAAATAGCTGTGCCTGTTTCTCCACATGCTTTCTAGCACTTGTTGTTTTCTGTTGTTGTTTTTTTAATAATGTCCATTCTATTAGATGTGAGATAATATCTCATTGTAGTTTTGATTTGCATTTTCCTAATAGACAGTGACATTGAGCATCTTTTCATACGTTTTGAGCCATTTGGATTTCCTCTTCAGGAAAGTGTCCATGTCTTTCGCCCTTTTTAAAATTGGGTTGTTTGCTTTTTCATTGTTGAGTTGCAGGATCTCTTTAAGTATTCTGGATATTAAACCCTTATCTGATATGTGGTTTCAAAATATTGTTTCCCATTGTATAGGTTGCCTTTTTACTTTCCTTTCGAAGTTCTTTGATGCACAGAAGTGTTCAATTTGAAGAGATCTCATTTATCTGGTTTTTCTTTCATTGCTCCTGCTTTGGATATAAGGTCAAGGAAACCACCACCTATCACAAGGTCCTTAGGATATTTTCCTACATTTTGCTCTAAATGTTTTATGCTCTTAGTCTAATGTTTAGGTCTTTGGTCCATTTTGAGTTGATTTTTATATACAGTCTGAGATAGGGGTCCTCTTTCATTCTTTTGGATATGGATATCCATTTCTCCAAGCACCATTTGTGGAAGAGGCTGCTCTGTTCCAGTTGAGTTGCCTTGACTGCCTTATCAAAGATCAATTGGTCATAGATGTGATGTTCCACTTCTGAACACTCAGTTTGATTCCACTGGTTGGTACACCTACCTTTATGCCAGTATTATGCTGTTTTGACTACTGTAGCTTTGTAATATGCTTTAAAGTCTGGTAATGCAAGACCTCCCACTTCATTTTTCTTTCTAAAGATATTTTTAGCTATTCAGGGCACCCTCCACTTCTGAATAAATTTGATTATTCATTTTTCTATTTCTGTAAAACAAATCATTGGGATTTTAATTGGTATTGCATTGAATTTATAAATCAATTTGACATCTTAACTATATTTAGTCTTCCATTCTGTGAACATGGTTTGTCCTTCCATTTATTTAGGTCTTCCTTGATTTCTTTTAGCAGAGATTTATAGTATTCTATGTTAGGTCTTTCATGCCCTTGGTTCTATTTATTCCTTAAATTTGATTATTTTGATTGCTATTGTAAATGGAAATTTAAAAAATTTCCTCCTCCGATTGCTGATGGCTGTTGTTTAGAAACACAACTGATTTTTTTCATGTTGATCTTGTATCCTGCATCTTTGCCATATTCACTTATTAGCTCTGGTAGCTTAATGTAGATTTTTCTACGTACAGGATCATTTCCTCTGCAGACACTGAAAATTTTACATCTTCTTTTGCAATTTGGATGCCTCTGATTTCTTTTTGTTGCCTAATTACTCTAGCTAGAACTTTCAGCCCAATGTTAAATAATAGTGGAAAGATTGGGCTCCCCTTGTATTGCTCCTGATCTTAGAGGGAAAGCCTTCATTCTTTCCCCATTGAGGATAATGTTAGCTGTGGGTTTTTCATATATTCCCTTTATCATGTTGAGGAAGTTCCCTTCTATTCCTATCCTTTGAAGTTTTTTCATGGAGAAAGGATGCTGAATTTTATCGAATGCCTTTAATGAGATGATCATGTGTTTTTTCCTCTTTAATTTATTGATGGAGTATTACATTAATTGATTTTCTTGTGTTGAACCACCCTTGCATACCTGGGATAAAACAGGTATGACATAGTGTATTATTCTTTTAGTGTGTAGCTGGAGTCAATTTGCAAGTGTTTTGTAGGGAGTTTTGCATCTATATTCATTAAAGAGATTGGTCTGTAATTTTCTTTTACTGTAGTATCTTTGTCTGACTTGGGTATTAGGGTGATGTTGGCTTCATAGAATGAGTTAGGTAGGTCTTCAGTTTTTTGAAGAGTTTGAGCAAGATTGGTGCTAATTCTTGAATGTTTGGTAGAATTCGCATGTGAAGCCATCTGGTCCAGGACTTTTCTTTTTTGGAATTTTTGATATCTAATTCAATCTCTTTACTAATGATTGGTTTGCTGAGGTCTTCTATTTCTTTTTGAGTCATGTTGGTTGTTCATGCCTTCCTGGGAAGTTGTCGATTTTGTCTAAGTTGTCTAATTTGTTAGCATATAGTTCTCATTGTACCCTCATTATCTCCTCTGTTTCTGTGGGGTTGGTAGTCATATCCCTCTTCCCATTTCTGATTTTTTTTATTTTCATCGTCTCTCTTTGCTTCTTTGTCAACCTAGCTAAGGGTTCATGTATTTTGTTGGCTTTCTCAAAGAACCAACTTCTGGTTTTTTGGATTCTCTCCATTGTTTTCATGTTCTCAATTTCATTTATTTCTGCTCTAATCTTTATTATTTCTTTCCTTCTTTTTTCTTTGGGGTCAGTTTGCCATTCTTTCTCTAGTTCCTCCAGGTGAGCAGTTAATTCCTCAATATTTGTTTTTTTTATTTTTTAGTATAGGGGTTTAGGATAATAAATTCTTTCTCAGCTCTGCCTTTGCTGCATCCCCTTAGTTTTGATACATTGTGTTCTCATTTTCATTTGCCTCAAGATATTTACTGATTTCTCTTGAAACTTCTTCCTTGACCCACTGGTTGCTTAAACATGGGTTGTTTAGCCTCCATATATTTGTGAATTTTCTGACTCTTTGCCTGTTATTAATTTTCAACTTCATTCCACTATAATCCATTATTCTTAAGTTTGTTGAGAACTGCTTTGTGCCACAACATTTGAGAATGAGCTATGAGCACTTGAGAAGAATGTGTATCCTACTGTTGTGGCATGCAATGTTCTGTAAATGTCTGTTTAGTCTAGTTAGTCATATTATTCAAGGTCTCTGTTTCCTTAATGAGCCATTGTCTAGATATTCTGTCCATTGATGAGAATGGTTTATTAAGTCTCCAAATACTATTATATAGAAATGTTAAATTCCCCCCTCAATGTTGTCGGTGTTTGCCTCATGTATATTGGGGTATTCATACTCAGTGCATAGATATTTATGAGTGTTATATCTTCCTGAAGAATTGTCATTTCTATTAATACAAAGTGTCCTTTGTCTCTTTTAATTATTTTACATCTGAAGTCTAATTTATCTGATATTAGTGTACCTGCCCCTGCTCTTTTCTGGTTGTTGCTTGCATGGAATATCTTTTTCCAACCATTCATTTTCAACCTGTTTTTGTCCTTGGGTCTTAAGTGAGTCTCCTTTAGACATCATATAAATGGATCCTGTTTTTTTCTTTTTAATCCATTCTGCCAGTCTGTGTCTTTTAATCATTAACATTTAATGTTACTACTGTAAAGTCTATACCTTATTCAACCATTTTTTCTTTTAGATTTTATCTGTTATATCTTATTTTTTCCTCTTTTAACCCTGTTAATTACCCTTGCTACTAATCTTCATTTCTACACTCTTCTCCAAACCTCTCTCTCCTGTCTTTTTTTATATGCCTTTAGTGCTACCTTTAGTATTTCTTGTAGAGCAGACCTCTTTTACTGCCTGTTTATCTGTAAATATTTTAAGCTCTCCCTCATTTTTGAAAGACAGTTTTGCCAGATATAGAATTTGTGCTTGGCAGTTTTTCTCTTTCAGTATCTTAAATATGCCCTTTTCCCTTCTATGGTTTCTGCTGAGGGATCCACATGTAGTCTTAACATGTTTCCCTTGTATGTGATGGATCACTTTTCTCTTGCTGCTTTCAGATTTCTCTCCTTTCCTTTGACATTTGACAATCTGATTAGATACGTGTCTTGGCATAGGTCTGTTTGGATCTATTCTGTTTGGGGTACACTGTGCTTCCTGGACCTTTCATAAGAGATGGGAAATTTTCATTGGTCATTTCGTCCATTATTCTTCTGCCCCCTTTCCCTTCCATTCCCCTTCTGGTACACCCTTAACATGTACATTCATGTATATCATGTTATCATTCAGATCCCTGAGACCCTGCTCAAATTTTTCCATTTTTCCTCTATCTGTTCTCTTGTGTGTGGAATTTCAGATGTCTTATCTTCGATTTCATCAATCCTATATTCTGCCTCTTAAGATCTGTTGTTGTATATCTCCATTTTGTTTTTCATTTCTTCTGTTATGCCTTTCATTCTCATAAGTTATGCCATTTGTTTTTTTAAACATTTTTATTGACAAATCTTCACACACGTATAACCCATACATGGTGTACAATCAGTGGCTCACAAAATCATCACATTTGTGTATTCATCACCACGATCATTTTTAGAAAATTTCATCACTCCAGAAAAAAAAATAAAAAAACTCATACATCCCATATCCCTACCCTTCCCTCTCATTGGCCAGTAGTATTTCCATCTACCCAATTTATTTTACTCCTTATCTCCTCTATTATTTATTTTTATTCATATTTTTTACTCATCTGTCCATATCCTGGATAAAAGGAACACCAGACAAGGTTTTCACAATCACACAGTCATATTGTAAAAGTTTTATTGTTAACACAATTGTCTTCCAGAATTAAGGCAATTGGAACGCAGCTCAACAGTTTCAGGTACTTTCCTCCAGTCACTCCAATATACCATAAACTGAAAAAGGATGGCTATATAATGTGTAAGAATAACCTCCAGGATAACCTTTCGACTCTGAAATCTCAGGCACTGAAACTTTGTTTTATCTCATTTCTCTCTTCCCCTTTTAGATTAAGAAGCCTTTCTCAATCCCTTTACTGGGTCCCGGCTCATCCCAGGAGTTCTGTCCCATGTTGCCTGGGAGATTTATATGCCTCAGAGTCATGTCCCACTTAGCGGGGAGGGCAGTGAGTTCACCTGCCAAATTGGCTTAGAGAGGCCACATCTGAGCAACAAAAAAGGTGCTCTGGGGCTGACTCTTAGGCATAATTTTAAATAGTCTTAGGCTATCCTTTGCAGGAATAAGTTTCATAGGGGCAAACCCCAAGATTGAAGGCTCAGCCTATTGCTTTGGCTGTCCCCACTGCTTGTGAGAATATCAGAAATTTTCCAAATGGGGAAGTTTAATATTTCCTACTTTCTCTCCAGTCCCAGAAGGGGACTTTTCACATACTTCTTTATTCACCATCCAAATTACTCTGGGATATATTGAGATACCACCAACCTGGACAAACCACCAAGGTCTCAAGCCCTATTCAAGATTCCATGCCATTTGTTTTTTCTGGCTTTCAAGTTCTTCTGTGTGGGCACCCTGTGTCTTCTTTATATCTTCATGTCTTTTTCCATATTTTCCTTCAACTCGTTGAATTCATTAGAAAATCTTTTTTAGCATCATTATTAATTGTATCAATTTCTGCATCTCAGTTGAGGTGTTAGTTTGTTCCTTGGTTGAACCATGTCTTCATTCTTCCTGGAATAAGTCATGAATTTCTGCTCATGTTGAGACATCTGATTTTCTTGCTCAGTTTATTCTAGAGTTTGTTTTCTCTCTTTTTCCTATGATTTTCCTGTTGGTTAGATTTGTTTTCTATCTGTCTTTCTCAGTGTCCAATTGTCAGATTTGTTCTGACTCCCAGTCTCCCCCAAATTCCAGGCACCTACAGCAGCCTGCCTCAGAGATGAGTGGAGGCACTCGGCACAACAGCAGTTTCTCTGTGTAGAACAGGCATGCTGTCTCCCAGTGGTACTGTTTTTTCCACTGTCCTGCAAGACCTGAGTCTGTTTGCGGCCACTGCTTTAATAGTTGGGTTGTCCGAGTTTCTTGGCCAAAATATGGGTGGGTCCTCATGCAGCGGGTCTAGACCCACTCTAGTAATTCTGAAATAATTTTCTTGGTCTCTGAAACAGCCCTTTAATTCTCTTGCACTTACTGTTCTTCCCAGCGGATGGTGTTGTTTGATACCTTGATCATACTCAGAGCTATGTGCCTTTGGAGCACAGGCTGCACCTCACCAGGTCAGGCTGACTGCAGCATTCCTGTTTTCTCTCTTTGCTGGCCAAAATCTGTCTCAATATGGGTCTATGTCCCGTCTCCCCCCCCCCCCCCCCCCCCCGCCGTTATTTGTAGCAGAGTACATCTCCAGCTGTCCCAGTCTTTAGCCTTCCCCCAGGCAGGGATCAGGTCTCTTGTACTTTCTCCCAGGGTTGAGGGGAGGAGTTTCAGACCAAGGACTGGAAACAGAGCTCTGTCCATGTTTTCTCATTGTTCTAGTTTGCTAGCTGCTGGAATGCAATATACCAGAAATGGAATGGCTTTTAAAAGGGGGAATTTAATAAGTTGCTAGTTTACAGTTCTAAGGCTGAGAAAATGTTCCAGTTACAACAGGTCTATAGAAATGTCCAATCAGAGGCATCCAGGGAAAGATACCTTGGTTTAAGAAGGCCAATGAAGTTCAGGGTTTCTCTCTCAAGTGAGAAGGCAAATGGCAAACACAGTCAGAGTTTCTCTGTCATCTGGAAAGGCACATGGTGAACATGGTCAGGGTTCCTCTCTCATCTGGAAGGGCACATGGCGAACACAGCATCATCTGCTAGCTTCTCCTGGCTTCCTGTTTCATGAAGCTCCCCAGGAGACATTTTCCTTTTTCATCTCCAAAGGTTGCTGGCTGGTGTACTCTGCTTCTTGTGGCTTTGTCGTTCTGTTCTTCTCTCTCTGAATCTCTAGTTTTCTCTCCAAAATGTTTCCTCTTTTATAGGATTCCAGTAAACCAATCAATACTCACCCAAATGGGTGGAGACATGCCTCTCCCAATCCATCTTAACAGCCACTCTTGATTGGGTTACATCTGTAGGAATGATCTAATTACAGATTC
>PVIY010033144.1:0-28400 GCA_004026745.1 Myrmecophaga tridactyla | reverse complement strand
TGGAATATTATGCAGCTTTAAGACAGAATAAACTCATGAAATATGTAACAACATGGATGGACCTTGAGATCATTATGCTGAGTGAGACCAGCCAAAAATTAAAGGACAAATACTGTATGGTCTCACTGATATGAACTGACATTAGTGAATAAACTTGGAATATGCTGTTGGTAACAGAGATCATCAGGAGATAGAAATATTACAGTAAGAAAAAGCACTGGAGTAAAGACTGGATTTTTCTCCCCCCTCTAATGTTATTTGGCTGTGTGATATTGGTCAAATCACATAACCTCTCTGGGCCTAATTTTTAAATTTTTTTAGCTAGTTTATAACATTTACTAAGTACCTATTTTATGACAGGCACATTTTACTGATGAAGGAACTGAAGTGGAGGGAAGGGGGATAGTAACTGATCTGGATCTAATTTTAATTCCTGAGTAAAAGAGGATTAAATAAATCCAATTTCCTAGTCTTCTGTCAATCTTACACTGTACTGTCTTCACAACTTTTATTTTTATTTTTCTGTTTTCACAATGTTTACTATATGTATCTTCTACCACCTGTTTTTTGTTTTTTAGCATTTTTCTTTATATTGACTCACTTTTTAATTTAAATTTATTTAGAAAGGAGGTTTTTATATCAGACTATAAGTGGAAAATTAAATTTATTTGGCAGGAATAGAAGATTATCATATAAAATGAATACAATTTTTTTTAAATATATTAAATTCTAGTCACATAAGTTTGCCTGCTGAGGCTCTGACCTTGTGACTAGCCTTGCCTTTGTTAAAAAGGGAGGTAGGCAATGCCAGAGAGGCCAATGGTGGACCCTGCCACCCCAGACCCCTCCCCTTCCATGTTTCATCAGAGGGCTGGAAGGAGCATTGGAAAAGCAACTCCTTGCACCTGCACCACTAAAGTCATTTTGGGCTTCCCCAGCTCCGCCTGGGTTGGGAAAATTGCTGCCTTCTGCCTGTGGCCTGCTGAGTATTTGGCCCTTGGGGTAGATTCCTTGTGGGATTTTTCCTTTAGATTGGAGAGGAAGATTTTTGCAGGCTGAGGAAAACCCCTGTATACAGCCTCCTTTGTGCACAGAGCCATTCCCCAGCTCCCAGTTGTCTTGGGGCCTTGGACTCAGGCCAGGCCCAGGCTCAGAGCCAGGTGACTGCCCTCCTGTTATCCTTTGTTGCTCCTTCTCCCTGCCTCTCCTCTCTCGAAGGCTGTGAGTATCTGGGGGAGTCCTACCTGAGCAGCCAGGAATTCCTGGATCCTCAAGAGCCCTGCCACCTGTGCACCTGCCTTGGAGGCTTCGTGACCTGTGGCCACCACCCCTGTGAGCCTCTGGGCTGCAGCCACCCGCTCACCCTCCCTGGGCACTGCTGCCCAGCCTGCCAAGGTAGGGCACTCCCTAGGGGAGCTTGAAGGGGCTGCAGCCTCTGGGAAGCCCTGAGCCACCCTTATCCCTCCCCTGAGATAGACACACACAAACTCACATTCTTGTCTGTTCTCACTTTTCTTGCATCATATCCATGCGCTCCTCTCTGTCCCTGCCATCACCTCACACTAGACTGAAGTATGCATCAAATAGTTGGTCCTTTTGCTGCCAGAACTTCCTACTCTTTTTTTTCCCCCCATAAATGCTACGTTTAGAACTTCCTACTCTTAAATTGTCCCTCTGCTTCCCAAAATATGTCACCAGGCCAGGTTTGCTTGAAACCATTGCCCTTGAATTACGAGAGAGCAGATGCTCCCTCCCAGCTCCCTTGGCCCCACCTTCCCGAGCCCGGCTGGCTCGTCTCCTTACTTCATTTTCAGCTGTGCTGATTTTCCTCGCTGTCTTCCTCCCACCCTGGGTGCACACAGACAGTTCTCAGCAGCCCACCTCCTTCTGGTCTCCCTGCCTGGAACGCAGCCCTCCACCCCCTGCATGCACGCGCAGGTCTCTCCCAGCTGCAGCCCCCACCCTTCACCTTCCAAGCCACTCCAGGCCACCCATTCCTCGCCCTCTCTGGCTTCCTGAGCTTTTGTAGAAATCCCCTCCACCCTGGGGTGGCTCTCCGTGTGTGCATGGGCGGGTGGGCGCTGTTGACGGCGGCCCTTCCAGTCCATTCCCCGCCCTCCCAGGATGCCTCTACCACGGGGTCGCTGCTGCCCCCGGAGAGACCTTTCCCGACCCGCTCGAGCCCACCTGCTCCCTCTGCACTTGCCAGGTGAGGCAGCCCACTTGGGAACTTGGGAACCTTTCACCGCTTGATCCTTTGCTATGGCCAAGAAGGGGTTGTCTCCTCTACCCACGTCTCAGGGGGATGTGGATTGGGTTTAGGTTTCCTGAACCAAGGGAAGAGGGCTGGGGTCTGGGAGGCTGAGACAGAAAAGGCTGGTTTAAGGATGTGATGGAGTCACAGGGGAGTGGAGAAGTGGCAGTGTGACCTCTCTCCCCCAGGATGGCTCTGTTCGCTGCCAGAAGAAGCCATGTCCCCCAGCTCTTTGCCCCCACCCCTCTCCAGGACCCTGCTTCTGCCCGGTTTGCCGGAGTGAGCCGCCTTCCACACGTCTCAGCTCCCCGGGCCCTTCCCCACCTTCCCCTCATCTCCTTCCCTCCCTTCTTGCCGGGCCTGAGGTTGGGCAGGGCAGGGTGACACAATCCCCCCACCCAGGGAGTGTGTCCCCCACAGGCTGCCTGTCCAGGGGCCGGGAGCACCAGGATGGGGAGGAGTTTGAGGGGCCTGCGGGGAGCTGTGAATGGTGCCGCTGTCAGGTACGCAGGGAGGGGGCAGAGGGGGCTAAGGGAGGGCTGGATTGCGGGGCCTCTGGGGTGCTCCAACCAAGAGAGCATGTCACTGACCCGGCATCTCCCTGCAGGCCGGCCAGGTCAGCTGTGTGCTGCTGCAGTGCTCCCCACTGCCCTGTGTGCTCCAGGTCTCAGAGCCTGGGAGCTGCTGCCCCCGCTGCAGAGGTACGCCCGGCCCGTCACTTCAGCCCAGTGCCACCCCTTCCAACCTCCTTCTCCGGGACCCTTCACCTTTCTGGCCCTCCACACCTCAACCCCTGGAGCTCTCACCCTTGCCCACCTTCAGCTCTTCTCTGCCTCTCCCTGCCCCAGACCATCTCCATCCTTTCCATTTTCCCATTGTTCTCCCCTCAAAGCCGCCTCCCCTTACCAACTACATCTCGTTCACGATTATAATGAGAATTAACATGTACTGAACACACACTACCTGCCAGGCACTGAATTAAGCACCTTACACATATTTCAGCCTCACAACAATCTTAGCAGATGGAAACCATCACTCCTGTTATTTTACAGATAGGAAAACAGAAGAACAGAGAGTGTTCTAGTTTGCTAGCTGCCAGAATGCAATATACCAGAAATGGAACGGCTTTTTAAAAGGGGAATTTAATAAGTTGGAAGTTAACAGTTTTTAGGCCATGGAAATGTCCCAGTTAAAGCAAGTCTATAGAAGTGTCCAATCTAAGGCACCCAGGGAAAGATACCTTAATTCAAGAAGGCCAGTGAAGTTTAGGGTTTCTCTCTCAAGTGGAAGGGCACATGGCGAACATGGCGTCACCTGCTAGCTTCCTCTCCAGCTCCCCGGGAGGCGTTTTCCTTCTTCATCTCCCAAAGTCACTGGCTGGTGGACTCTCTGCTCCGTGGTTCTGCAATGTTCTCTGCTCTCTCAGATTCTCAAGCTTTTTCCAAAATGTTTCCTCTTTTATAGGATTCCAGTAAAGTACTCAAGACCCACCCAAATGTGTGGAGACACATCTCCACCTAATCCAGTTTAACAACCACTCTTGATTGAGTCACATCTCCAGGGAGATGATCTAATTAAAATTTCAAATACACAGTGCTGAAAAGGGTTTAGAAGAAACGGCTGCCTTTATAAAATGGGACTAGGATTAAAACATGGCTTTTCTAGGGACCATACATCCTTTCAAAGCGGCACAGAGAGGTAACACGACCTGCTGGTGGTCACTCAGCTAGTAGGTGACAGGGTCAAAACTGGAATCGGAGCCATCTGGCTCCAGAACAGCGCATCACTGAACCTCTGCCCGCCCCCTCCCCACACGTGCTGCCCAGCCCCCTCCCCGCATAGTTTGCACAGAACTGTCACAGCACCTTGCTTGACCTGTGAGGTAGGCAGAACAGACGGAATCCCCACTAACAGATAAGAGTGCAGAGGCTGGGCGGGCCACGGTGGCTCAGCAGGTAAGAACGCTTGCCTGCTGTGCCCGAGGACCCGGGTTCGATTCCTGGTGCCTGCCCATGTAAAAAAAAAAAGAGTGCAGAGGCTTGGAGAGATCAAGGGACCTTGGTCGCACAGGGCCGGGTGGTTAGTGAAGGAGCTGTTCGTTCACCCCCCACGTGCATTAAATTCCCCCACTTGCCAGGCGCTGCTGCCTGGGCTGGGCTGTCGCTGGCAGTGCTGCCGCCTGGCACCTGGGCTAGCAAGCAGGCAGACAGGGAGACAGGGAAACCAGGCGTCCCGACCCCGATCCAGGGCCCCCTCCGCACACTGCACACCCCACCCCCTCTGTAGAGGAGAACTCTGCCCCCACCCACCTTCCCCCCTCAGCCCCGCTGACGTGCAAGGTGGGGGCCAGGGCTGGGCGCGTGGGCCTCAGATTTCAGGCTTACCCCTGCCCGCTCGGACCACAGGCTGCCGGGCTCATGGGGAGGAGTACCCTGAAGGCAGTCGCTGGGTGCCCCCTGATAGCCCCTGCTCCTCCTGCGTGTGCCACGAGGGTGTCATCACCTGTGCCAGCATCCAGTGTGTCAGCTCCTGTGCCCAGCCCCGCCAGGGGCCCAGTGACTGCTGCCCTCAGTGCTTAGGTACAGGAAGCCCTGAGTGGGGAGAGGGGTGACAGAAGGCAGCACCCCCACCTCTGGGTCTGCCCTAGCCCAGCCTCCCTGCCTTTGTACTGGGCAGACGTCTCCCCTTCTTGTACACACCCCAGTTTCTAGGGGCTGGGGGTGGGGCATGGAGGTCTCCTCCCCGTACCCCACCCTGCTCCCAACAGTGCTGCTAGCCTGATGGCTCCCTGCCCCCGCCCTACTCTTACCCTACCCCAAGACTGTGAGCATGAGGGCCGGAAGTATGAGCCGGGGGAGAGCTTCCAGCCTGCAGGGGACCCCTGTGAAGTATGCATCTGTGAGGTAGGGTGGGGGCTGGGCACCGGCAGGGTGGGGGAGGCAGCAGAGGGAGGGGCTCCACCCAGCTGGATCCTGCCCGGAGCAGACACTATGTGGGGCAGTGGCGGGGTGGGGGAATGGGGTGGGAGGTGGGTGGCAGAGACAGGAGTGTGTCCCTATGGTCAGGAGGGGTGGGGACTTAGGGCCAAGAGCCAAGACATGGGCTCAGTTCCCGGTGGAGGGCGGGCAGTGGGTGGGCCCTCCCGGCTGGAGTATGGGGTGAGTGTGTCCAGGAGGCAGAGGGGGAGCCACTTGGAAGTGACTGGGGCCAAATCACGGCAGGCTAAGTGTCCATTCTATTGGAAAGGTAATGGGGAGCCATGGAAGGGCTTTGAGCAGGCAGATGCCATCACTGCCAGATTAGGCGCTGAAGGTGGGGAGGTGGGTGGCTGGACTTGGCAGCTGATTACATGTGGCCTCAGGCAAGAGAGTGCAGAAAAGTGAAAGGTCATATGAGGGTTCAGGCCCAAGGGGCTAGAAGGTAGAAGGGACATCAGCTATCCTTAGGGTTTAGGCCGCAGAGCCAGGAGCAAGTCTGGGGAGTCTCATTAGACTTGCATCTGATCTGCCCAAGGCGTGTCCTAGGGAGAGGTGCAGCAGGCAGAATAAGGGAGACCCTAGAGTCCAGCAGAAGAGGCGGGCCTCAGTTCCCATGACTGGGGACCCAGCCACTGCTTATTCATTCTTCTTGTAGCTGCAGCCCAAGGGGCCCCCCAGCCTGCGCTGTCACCGACCGCAGTGCCCTGTCCTGGTGGGCTGCCCCCCCAGCCAGCTCCTGCCCCCTCGTCCCCAACACTGCTGCCCGACCTGTGCCCGTGAGTCCCTGGGTGGGGGTGGGTAGGTAAGAGGATAAGACTAACCCCCCACCCCCACCCAAGAGTGACATGGAAGAGCCAGCCCAGTTCTCCCCAGCTCTTTCCTGCCTTCAGTGGCCTGCTCTGGGAAGCCCATTCCTGGCCTGTGAGGCAATGCCCCAAGGGGCCAGTTTGTGGAGCAGCCTGCCCAGCAGGGGGTGCTGCGGGATGGCCTGTGCTGCTGCTGGCTTCTTAGGGGTGGGGGGTGGAGGGGGGGGATGGAGGAGAGGCAGCCTCCTGGAGGGGGGAGCTATTTTTATCAATGCTTGCTTGAATGTGCTTCAGGGGAGAGGAAGAAGGCTAACATATAGTAAGCACCTACTGCATGCCACACACTGCTAAGTAAACTGTCTCTCGTTGAATTCCCACCATATCCAGTGAGGTAGGTATTATTATTCCCTTTATCCACATGAAGAGGTCAAGGCTCAGAGAGGTTGATTTATCTGCCCAAGATGGCACAGGCACTGAGAGCTGGCTGTTTCAGCCAGACAACATGACAGGAGCAAGTCTGGGGAGATGTTCCAGATGAGGCCGAGGAAGCCACATTTTGCCAGGTGCCAAGCCTTGATAACCTAGCAAAGTACCTTTCAAACTTCTCTTTGCTGGACCAAAAGGAAAGGGGATTTCTCCTTCCTGAGATCAAGGTGCTAGGGATGTGGGTGTGCCCTGGATCCAAGAGGTCTGGGGACACAGTGGGTAAGTAAGGACAGCTGAGCTTTCTACCCTTGCTGCCCCGTACACCGTGTCTTATCTTCACAGAAGCACTGAGTAACTGCACAGAGGGCCTGCTGGGGTCTGAGCTGGCCCCACCAGACCCCTGTTACACCTGCCAGTGCCAGGTGAGCCCTCCCTTGTAGACCCCTCTTCTTCCTCCTCTGTGTGCTGTGGCCCCCAAAGCTCCGGGAGCCCCCACTCACCTCAGAATTCACCCATTCATTCTGCATGTCAGATCCCCACCATGCTGTGCTCCCGCCTGTGCCCTGCTCCCTGCTGCCACCCCTCTCCCCCAGCTGCTAACTATTGTGTGTAACCGCAGGACCTGACGTGGCTCTGCATTCACCGTGACTGTCCCAAACTCAGCTGTCCCCCATCAGAGCGCCATACCCCTCCTGGGAGCTGCTGTCCCGAGTGCCAGGGTGAGTGCCCAGCCTTGCTCTGCATCCTCAGCGCATGAGTCCAGGAAGGAGTCAGAAGGGGCAGCACCCTTGGGCCCAGACGACAGCTTGGGGGATGGCACCCAGAATGCCAGGTTCGCTCTTCTGTTAAAAATGAAGGGGTGTGGTGGCGTGGGAGATGACTCCCAGGGATGAACATGGCCCTGGCACCAGGGGATCAACAATTCCATCCTGACCAAAAGGGGGAAGAGAAGTGTAACAAACAAGGTATCAGTGGCTGAGAGAGTTCAAATAGAGTCGAGAGGCTACTCTGGAGGTCATTCTTACACAAGCTTCAGTTAGACATTGCTACCTAACATAACTTGCCGACCCCCAACTACGACCATTCCAGCCAATCCTAAAGAACGCCTAGGGCACTATATAAGATTCTACAAAGGTTCCATGCACTAGGGTAACTTCCCAGAAACCTACAACCTCCAGATGGGTCCCTGGACCAGATAAGTCCTGAAATGCAGAGGGACCAGCCTCTCCAGACCATCAGCTAGTTCCATCCCCTTATCCCTTATTACCAACAGCCCCTCCCACTTGAAAAAGTTAGAATTGGCATATCCCAAATACCCCTAAAGAATGGGAGAAAAATTAAAGGTGATGCTGGAGTTATACAGAGAAGGAAGGTTTAACAAATGAATATGATTGAGGAATCATTTATTGATATTTCTTTTAGTCTCTAGTATCGTAGAGCAGCTAGAAATAAAAACTTTAAAGTGTGGAATTGTAACCCATAGCAAACTCTGAAATCTGTTCTACAACTCATTGTTGCAATTGAAATTTATTGCTTTTTTGTATATATGTTATTTTATATATACAACTTTTTTATATACAAAAAAGTCGATTGTGATGATAAACGCATAGCTGTATGATGATGTTGTAAACCGTTGATTGTATACTTTGTGTTCGTTGGATGATTACATGGTATGCAAATATATAAGATCTATCAATAAAAATATATAATTATTTTTTTAAAAAGTGAAGGGGCTGCTCGTTGGAGTGGAGAAGGGCCCAGGAGGCAAGGAATGAGGGTGCTTGAGGCCTGGCCTGTGGCTTCTCAGTGGGCTCAGGGACCCTAGACTTCCCCGCAGAGGCACTGTCCTGCTCAGATTGCTTCCTGATCCCGAGGAGGGTGCCAGCCTCCGGCCCTTAGGGCTTCCAGGCTGGTAGGGCCTGGCGGCTGGTGGCCCTCTGGAAATTGGGTGAAGAAAAGAATTCTCCCATCCCCATTTCTTCCCCTTCAGAATGCGTGGTGGAGGCCGGGGGGCAGAGAGTGGCGGCCGGAGAGAGCTGGCGGGACCCCAGCAATGCCTGCATCATTTGCACCTGCCATGTGAGCCGGAGTAGGGGTGGTGGGGAGAGAGGACAAAATAGATAAATATACAGATGGATAAACCCTAGCATAAATGGGGTTTCTACACTAATTAGAAAATGGTTCACCCTCTGGGGGAGGGGGGCAGATGCACCCCAGAGTTGAGGCAAGGAACTGAGCTTGACTAGGCTTCATTCCCCACTGGAACCATGAGAAATGGGTGTTCTTGTGGCGGGCAAGGGCAGAGAGAAGGGGCTGTTGGCTCAGGCCAGTGAGCCCCCAGAGGGGAGCGTGAGGCCAGAGAAATGCTCTGGGGGAACTCCCAGAGCAATGCAGTATTTCCCCAGCGGGGCCATGTCGAATGCAACCTGGAGGACTGCCAGCCCCTCACCTGCCCCGACGGCTGGGCACAGGTGCGAGAGACTGGCAGCTGCTGCCCACGATGCCAAGGTGCGGGCCGGGACCTGGGGGGCGGGCGAGACCCAGTGTGAGCGGAGGGCGGCTGACCATCCCCCATCCCCCGCCCCGCAGCCCAGTCGTGCGTGCACCAGGGCCGGGAGGTGACCTCGGGGGAGCTCTGGGCCGTGGACGCCTGCACCAGCTGCTCCTGCGTGGCCGGCACCGTTCGCTGCCAGAGCCAGCGCTGCCCGCCGCTCTCCTGTAGCCCCGTGAGTGCCGCGGGCTACCCGCGAGTGGGGCGGGAGCGGGGGCGGGGGCAGGCGGCAACCACCCGGAGGGAGGCCCAAGGGCAGTCCCGGGACTGGGGACGGTGCTGTTCCCGGCGCTGCCACGAGGTGGTGCTCTGGCCCCGTTCGCGGTCAGCCTGGGCGCCTGGAGTAGGAGCCCCTATAGATTCCCCGGAGATCTTCATCCTTAGGGAGGGGTCGGCGTGGGGCCTACGGGGAAGGGCAGTGTGTCCGATGGTGTCTGGGGCTGAGGCCAGGACGAGGCCCCCGCCCTGAGTCCCGGCAGCTGCTGTCCCCGTTGTCTGCCCCGGCCGGCTTCCTGCATGGCCTTCGGAGACCCGCATTACCGCACTTTCGACGGCCGCCTGCTGCACTTCCAGGGCAGCTGCAGCTATGTGCTGGCCAAGGACTGTCGCGGAGGGGACTTCAGGTGGGCAACACCCTCTCCCTTCTCCCTAACCTCCTGTGTCGCTCCGTGCTGACCCCTGGCCCCCGGGCTCCCTCGCTCCCACAGCGTCCATGTGACCAATGACGACCGGGGCCGGAGTGGCGTGGCCTGGACCCAGGAGGTGACGGTGCTGCTGGGAGACGCTGCTGTGCGCCTGCTGAAGGGCGGGGCCGTCACGGTGAGCAGCAGCGGGGGCAGGGGGAGAGTTGGTCCTTGGCTGTCCTCCCGGCCCGGACAGCGCCCTTTGTCCCTCCTTTCTCCTCCAGGTGAACGGGCATTCGGTGGCCTTGCCCTTCCTGAAGGAGCCGCTGCTGTACGTGGAGCTGCGAGGACGCACTGTGATCCTGCACGCCCAGCCCGGGCTCCAGGTGCGGCGGGCCGGCCAGGTGGGGGTGGAGCCGGGGACTCCCCCACCTGCAAACTCGGGAGCCTCGGTCCTGTCCAGGCTTCTGCATCTGTGAAGGGAGTGGGGATACCGGGTACCTTCCCGGTCAGAGAGGCTGCGGAGGTGAGAGAGTTGTGCAGGATTCCAGGGGCAGGGCAGAGGCCTCCTGGGCAGGGGAGGAGTTCTCAGTCTGGCTTCTTTCTTTTTTTTTTTTTTTTTTTCCCCTCAGTCTGGTTTCTAATCTTGGCTCAGACATCTACACACTATGGTTCTTTAGGCTAGTCACCAACCCTCTCTGGGCCTCAGTCTTCTTATCTGTAAAATGGGGGAAGGATTTGTGAGAGGTGGTGGGGATAAACTAAATATGGCCTTCGAAGTTCCTTCCAATTCTCAGCTGAAGAGTAATTCCCTCACTCCCAACAAGGAAGAACAATTTGTAAGTTCATGAAATAAGGCTTAGCCACGCTTCTGATATGAACTCTGATCATGTTTGTATGAACTGGGCTGTGTGAACTGGGCTGCTCTGTCCCCTGTGAGGCCTGGGTGCCCATGAGAAAGTGAATCTCTGGAAGTGGGTTGATTTCTCCTGGGAACCCAGTTCAGGGATGGTGAGAGGAGATGGTGCCCTGCCTCAGGAGCTTTGGCCTGATGCAGTGAAGGGAGCCATGATAGATCCTGGGCTTCTTGGGGACCCCACCCTCCCCCACTCTCCAGTGCCAGGCCTCTCTGCACAGGTGCTGTGGGATGGGCAGTCCCAGGTGCAGGTGAGCGTGCCCGGCTCCTACCGGGGCCAGACCTGTGGACTCTGTGGGAACTTCAATGGCTTTGCCCAGGATGATCTGCGGGGTCCCCAGGGGCTGCTCCTGCCCACCGAGGCTGCATTTGGGAACAGCTGGCAGGTGAGTGGGCACAGGAGCTGGGGTGGGGGTGGGGTGGCGAGGCACCACTGAGTGTGTCTTAGAGAAGTCTTCTGGTATGGAAGGTGGTGACGACACAGAATGGGCTTTGGGGCTTTCAGGAAGGTTTGGAGGCTTCTTGCCTGTCGAGGCAGGATGGTCTGTTGAAAGAGCCTTCATCACAAAAATCTCCTAGCCCTGCTTTGCCATTTTCTGGCTCTGTGGCCTTGGAGAGTCACTTACCTGCTCTGGGTGTTGATCTTTCCATCTATAAAATGGGGACAAGAAAAAGGCAGATTGCTTGCTTGCTTTGCCATTCTTGTGGGGAGGATAAAATAAGTATTTGGCGGAAAGCGCTTTGAAGAATGTAGCATGCAAAGGCCAGCTTCCCAGCGATGCTGTCACATCAGGGTCTCTCTCCCCTTCTAGGTCCCAGAGGGGCCGGGGACTGGCCGGCCCTGTTCTGCAGGCCGCGAGGTAGATCCATGCCGGGCAGCAGGTTACCGTGCCAGGCGAGAGGCCAATGTCCGGTGTGGGGTGTTGAAGTCAGCCCCCTTTAGTCGCTGCCACGCGGTGGTGCCCCCAGAGCCTTTCTTTGCTGCCTGCGTGTATGACCTGTGTGCCTGCGGCCCTGGCTCCTCAGCCAATGCCTGCCTCTGTGATGCCCTGGAAGCCTACGCAAGCCACTGTCGCCAGGCAGGGGCGACGCCTGCCTGGCGGGGCCCCACACTTTGCAGTGAGAGGGCAATGCTGGGTGCAGTTGGAAAGGAAGGGTCTGGGGCAGGGGGTGGCATGGAAGGGAAGGTCAGCCCAGAGGGGCTGAGTCTGGACAGGGCTGGCACAGGGAGGCCCACAAGGGGTGTGCCCATAACCCTTCCTTCTGCTCTGCCTGCAGCGATGGGCTGCCCCCTGGACCGTGGCTTTGTGTTCGATGAGTGTGGCCCACCCTGTCCCCGCACCTGCTTCAACCAGCACGTGCCCCTGGGGGAGTTGGCGGCCCACTGCGTGAGGCCCTGCATTCCCGGCTGCCAGTGCCCCGCGGGGCTGGTGGAGCACGAGACCCACTGCATCCCCCCCGAGGCCTGCCCCCCAGTCCTGCTCACCAGGGACCAGCCACCCAGCACTCGGCCCAGCCCCAGTCGGGAGCCCCCAGGAGCATCCTGAGCTAGGGCAACATCCAGACCAGGATTTGTCAGACTGGAAGTCTCCCCTTAGTGCTCCCTTTGGCTCCTCCAGAGACCAGCTCCACCCCTGGCCAGAGCTGCGGGAAGAATGCCCTGTGCAGGCAATGGCAGCTTGCTCCCTTGTCCAGCAAAGAGCCCAGTGTATTGAGTCAGAAGCAGTAAAGTCTAGGCCTGCCCTATGACTTTGTGTATGTGTGTTTCCTCCTGGAGTTGGGGGGTGGCAAGGGCTGCTTGCGGCATGGGCTCCAGAGTCAGAGAGGTAGGAGGTAGAGGGGGCTCGGCCCTGGACCTTGCGGATTCCTTGCATCTGCACCTCTGGGTTGTCCCCACGTGCCACACCCTGGCGCTGCCTGGGGCACGCACAGCAGGCAGGTGGGCTTGAGGAGGACCCAGGTGTCCTGGTCCCAGCCCCACGCTCAGGCTAGGTAGCATGGTCCGTGCTCTCCATGTGGGTTCCTGCAGGGGCCAAGGATCCACGGAGAAGAGGCTCAGCCCATGCACAGAATCTCCTTCCCTCTGGGTTTAGAGGTGCTATCTGTCTGCTCTGGCATGAGAGCTGGTGAGACACACACCCCATGCTTGGGGCGGGGGCATGAGGAGGTGACAAACTGTGACAAAGTACGGACATGTGCGCGCGCCCACACACATACGCGCACACCTCTAAACCCAGAGGCATGACACGTGCATTCATTCAGCCACACAGCCTGAGGGAGGCACAGGCAGAGACACACACACCAGTTGTGAAGACATCATTAAAGGGTAAGGAATTGGGGGTCTGAAATAGGAAAAGCCCAGAAGTTGAGTCTTCTCTTTGCTACCCCTCAGCTGTGTGATCTTGGTGATTTAGGGACCTTGACTACAAGCTCAGGGAGCCTCCATTCTCTTTGCCAGGCCCTAATAGTTCAACAAGTTTTTATACAGCAGGGACTGAAAGGCTCAGTGGGCCAGGAGAGGACACCGGCAGTAAGGGTTTCCCACCCACCCCCCTTGCTGTCTTTAGCGTTGCCTTTAATGGGAGCTGCCTGCCCCGCTCGCTCAGTTCTGTTACGTGGGGCTTTTCTCTTTCCTGCCCAGAAAGGAGTTTCCTTTGCTTTCTTCATGCAGTAGCTGGGCAAAGCATTATCATGACCACAGAGGAGACAAACATCGTGGTCTCATTTATTCATTCCCTCCCTTTAGTATAACTTGTGCAGCTTGCTTCCTCATCTGAGGATAATAACATGTATTTCATAAGCCATGAGGAGTAAGTGGGCAGCACTCAGCTTGTGGACAGTGTGGAGCAAGCCACTGAGCATTGCCAGCCAGCAGGTCACCTTTTATTGCCTGTAATTGGCATAGCCCAAGCTCAGGGGCCCACGTTTCCCCAGAGCCCTTTTACTGCCATCTGTCAGGGCAAGTGACTCTCTAGGGCCCAGCTTCCTGATTTGTAAAATGGGGGGTGGGGGGTGGGTGGGGGGGGCGGTGATAATAGTACCTACTGCACAGCATTGCTGCAAGGAAGGACACTACACACACGGAGCACGCGGGGAAGCTGCTGGTGGCTGCTACTGCTACTATTACATGCCCATAGCATGCAGTGACAAGCTGATGCGTAATGCATATGCTCATTCAGGACTGCAAGCAAGCACACACTCTCACTCTCTAGCAGGGTCAGACTCCTCACCCACCACTGCCACTCTCATTGCCAAGAAACCCGTATCAGAGTCAGGCTAGAGTGTCCATGGGCTTGACTGCTGTCCAGGCCCTGGCTGGGGTGTCAGGGCCCTGCATTATTGAGATAATGACAAAGAGCCTTTGTCTCCTCCTCGCACCTGACCCTCAGCTCCCAGGCCGCAGCTCCTCTCAGTCTCCAGTGGCAGCTAGAGAGAGGAGAAAAGGCACGACCGCCCTGGCCTGTGCGCCATGCCCCATGGAGCAGGCAGCCACACCTGGGGGCCTAGGGCTCCCGTGTATCCCTGAACAGGCCTTGGCTTTGTACCAGCACCTCTTCCGGTGCCCTGCAGGCCTGGGCCAGCTCGGGGCTGTGCTGCGGCAGGTGAGGAAGGGGGAGTACTGTCTCCAAGGGGGGAGGTGGGGACCTGACTCTACCTTGCCCCTCCAGGTCCAAGAGGACCGGGGCTGTCCCCAGGAGCTGGAGCTGCCCACTGTGCTGTTGGAGTTGGAGCGGTGCCGGTGGGCCCAGGAGCAGGTAGGGCCTGGCCAGGGACAGCACATGGCATAGGGCAGGGTGGGTGCCCCCTCACGCCCTGGCACCCTATCTTCCTGCAGCTCCTGTGGGACTTGGAGCTGCTGACTGGGGCAGGGCTGAGCCTCTTCTGGCCCCCCTGGGCCCCATTCTGCAGCCCAAGGGACCAGGCCCAGCATGCATGGAGCCATCATGGCAAGCCCTATGGCAAGACGGGCAGGAACTCTGAGCAGCTGAGAAGTGCGGTGAGCAGGGGCAGGGCTGAGTGTAGGGGGTGAGGGTGTCGCGGGCTGATCGCAGTGGTGAGGCAGCATGGAAGAAGCATGGGCTTCAGAGACAGGTAGATCCAGGTGTACGTCTCCGTTCTGATGCTCCCTGGGGAACCTCAGCTATAAAGTGGGGGAAGATAATATGACATGCCTCAGCGAGCAGGTGGGCGGATGAGGTGAGCCCATCTGTGTAAAGGGGTCATCGGCATGTGGCACACTCACACGCATCACAGGTTCCCTGTGCCTGGCACACTCATGCTCATCGCATACCCGCTGCTTTTACTCCATATTGAACAGCAGTCTAGGTCAGACCAACTGCCTGGTGATATCCCAGAAGCCTTTCGACATGACAACTGCCTGGGAGGAAGGCAGGCCCGTCAAGGGTCCCAGAGGGAGAGGCTGATGCCCTCCCTGTGGCCGGGCTGACTCCTTCATGGGGGTGGGGGAGAGGTGGGGGTCTCTGGTGACTGGTCCCTGAACTGAGACCCAGGGATGTGCATCCCTGTACCGGCTCCGCCCCCAGTGGCCAAGTCCTTTTCAGCTGTGCCAGAAGTGATGGTAATGGTGACCACTAAGGAAGTGTCCAGCCAATGCTGACAACCAAGACTTCCAGCTGGGTCAGTGTGAGGAAGGGGCTGTGCCTCTTTTTCTCCAGATTGGCCCAAAGGGATTCAGAGTGGATGGAAGCTAGGAAATTAATTCCTTGGGTATTGGTTATCTATTGCTGCATAACAAATTACCCTACACCCAACAGCTGACAAAATGTTTACAGTCTCATGGTTTCTGTGATTTAGGAATCTGGAAGTGACTTAGCTGGGGGCCTCTGGCTCAAGGTCTCTCCTGTGGTTGCAGCTGAGTTGACCAGAGCTGCATTCTCACCTGAAGGCTCAACTGAGGAAGAGGGATCTGTTTCCAAGCTCATCCAAGTGGGGGGTTGAGGGAGAGATTATACAAGGGAATGAAGTCTAGGAGGTGGGAATTACCGGGGCCATCTTAGAGGTTGCCCACCACACTGGGGGATGATGCCCTGTGGCCTCTGGTGCTCCTCAACCCTTCCAGAGTCCCAGGCTGTGCCCTCCACCCCAGGCTGGGGACTCCATGAGCCAGAACCATTAGCTTCCAGAGGGGTGAGTCTTTCTCCCAAGGAATCCTGACTATCCCTTCTGTATTGCCATACAAAACATCCAAGCACTGGACCATTTTTTCTGCTTCTCGCCGTGTCATGTCTCAGAGCCCTCCTCCAGGGGCCCTCACTCAGTTGTACCTGTGGTTGCTCCTCAGCCCCTGGAAAGGGTGATTTCTGAATTGCAACTCCTGGGACCCCTGTGGTGGGTGCAGGAGGTGGGAGAGGCCATACTGAGCACTGGGGCAGGGAAGGCTCAGCAGCCTGCTGGGAGCTGCAGGCCTGGCAGACAGACCCCCTCCCTACTCCAGAGCCCAGAGGCTCCAAGAGTCCCTGAAACAGCCTTTGCACTTATGCAGGAGGCCGGCGGTGGGTCCACTGGCAGATGTGGAACTGGGTGAGGCCAGGAGTGACGTCAAGCCAAGGTTGAAGAGCCCAGGCTTGCCTGCAGGGCACACACCCGGTACGGTGACAGGAGGGTGGGGCAGTCAGGAGACCAGGGAGCCCCTGGCCCTGGGAGAACCAGACTAGATTGGGGTGGGGGGCAGGAAAGGCCTCACCCGAAGTCCAAGGTCTTCAGTCCACTCTTCACTCATTCTTCATCTCATACCTTTTCATGGAGAGCCAGGGGTACCCAGGAATGGCAAAGAGGTTTGTGTGTTTGTTTTTTATTAATTTTTAAATTTTTAAAAAATATATCAAAAAACACCACAAATGCAAACATTCTTAACTTCTGAACATTCCGTTCTACATATATAATCAGTAATTCACAATATCATCACATAGTTGCATATTCATCATCATGATTTCTTGGAAGATTTGGCAAGTAGGTTTTACTTTACATGCTAATTTCACCTGATTGGTTCCAACTGTCCCAGGCACTTGTCCAATAGGACTCTGAGGCTACCTGGGGCTTAGGAGAGAAAGTGCAGGAAATAAGTGTCAGTGGTTGCCCAGGGAGGGGGTGGGGAAGAGCAGCTCCATGCCACCTATGTGCCACCCCTGTGCTGGGCACTGGGGAGATACAGGGAACAAGAGAGGCTGTCCTCCCTGTCCTTGAGGAGATCACAGCCTAATGAAAGTGACAACAAATAGGCATTAGAATTAAGGGGCATGGATGCCATGAACCTTGAACCTGTTCATTTAAATCAAACAGACTCAAACTATTTGGTAAATAATAAATCTAGCAAAGCCATAGACTTTAATTTTTCTAACATGCATGTTGAGGTACGAGTTAAGTGCCAGAGATTATTTTCTGATTGACAGAGTTTAACTTATAAGTATTTTGTTTTGGGGGGAGACAAAGATATCAAAATTATTACTAGAAAAATAAACTATGTAGTAAGAAGCACATCAGAATTGCAGAGGGGTTTGGCAATTATTTCTGAAGGCTTGGGAGTTTCCTAAGACTCCTTTGTTCAAAAAACTCTTCAGGGCAGGCCACTGTGGCTCCCAGACAGAGTTCTCACCTGCCATGCCGGAGACCCGGTTTCCATTCCCGGTGCCTGCCCATGTTAAAACAAACAAACAAAACTCTTCAGAAGAGCTTTATTTTCACAGAGAACATATCCATACTGGAAAATTCACGTGAGTCTCTATGTTGCATAAGAGAGCAGAATGGAATAAGACCTTATGAAATCAGATTCTTTTAACTTATTTTATGGATGTAGGATGACTCTCCTTCCTGCACAGCTGCAGGGAAGCAGGAATATCTTCATCTCTTTTTTTAGATTCCTTTTGTTAATTAAGAAGACTTGCAGTCTTTCTAGGCCAGACTCTGCCCTAAAATTTCATTTTTCAGACATCATTTGATTTTGCTCTCAGAAACAAAGAAGGGGCTAAAGGAGATTTCCTTAACAACAGTTAAGTAAAGCACACACATTGGGGTTCTTCTTTTGGCCTGAATTGGTCACGGTGGGGTGCCCTTATGGGGAGGGACTGATGGACCTGGCAAACGGACCCCTCCTCCCCCTGAGCATCCTTTGGGGGCTTTGGGAAAGAGGGTGTACAGGTCCCTTGGGGCGGCCCCTTTGACTGGGAGCATGAGGAAGACAGGGTTGACTGTGGCAGGCAAACCAGACAAGCAGGCACGTAGCAGGTTGTTGTGGCTACAGTAGAATGGTGAACTGTGGCAGCCTTGAAGGTCAAGCACCAGCCTTCAGGTCACCCATATACCCCTATGCCCAGGGGCTGCGACATAAGTAGAGGAGCTCCCAACATTGCTCTTTCTCCCTCAGGTTGCTTGGAAGAGCTGAGCCCCAGCACCAGCAGTATCTCTGGGGAACCAAGAAGCACAGAGTTAAAGGTGAAAGGGTTGAGGGTCCTGAATAAGGCCCCTCAGACTGGGAATAGTCGGATCAGACCCTGCCTGGGGTGAGACTGGGGGGTACAGATCCATAACCTCCTCCAGCCTGGTGGAAGAAGCACCATTTACACCACATAAAGTGGGTTTAACAAATCCAGGAATCAGGCAAGAGCCACCAGGGCATGATCTTGAGGTCTCCCTGGAGGACCGGGTCCTGGCATGGGGATTCCCTCACAAACTTAGGCCCAAAGTGCTTTTACTTTCCAGGACTGGGCCCAGAGGGAAGAGAGGAGCCAAGCAGAGCCCAAGAACCAAAGACCCCTTCAACGGCCATCCAGGAGCCTACAAGGGAAAGAGCTGACTCAGGGAGCCACAGGACCCTCAGGCCTGTCCTCCCAGGGCCTGCTCGAACCCCAAGAACCCCCAGAGAGGCTGGGTTTGAACCTAGGCCAGGAGAGAGCAGAACCACTCAAAGTGCTGAGGATGGAGACACCACAGAGTCAGAGACGGGAGACTCCTCAAGATCAGGAATTAAGAGTCTCTCAGGGTCAGAGGGGTAAGGCCCGCAGAGCGAGAACAAAGCTCCTCAGAGTGAGGGAGAGAAGACATGCCAGGGTGAGAGCAGGGAGACCACTCAGGGCCAGAGCAGACAGACCCCTGCAGGTGAGAACAGAGAGGCTCTACAGGGTGACAGAGGAAACAGTCCTAAGTGTCAGACTGAGGGGACTCCTGACGGTCAGGGAACCAAGGCCCTTCCGTTTCCCGAAGGCCCTATCCCACAAGCCTGGCCAGGAGAGGCGCCTGCACAGTCCCCGAGGACGACCCCCTGGACCATCCCAAGGGCTTAAGCAGGCCCCTGGGAGAACAGATCCCACAGCCTGAGGGAAGGGAGAGCCCAGGCTGCGGGAGGACCACCCAGCTGATGCAGGGGAAGACAGACCGCCAGAGACTGGAGTCCACACAGGCCGTAAGAGGGCTGAGACGCTGGGGAGAAGCCCCGGGCTCCTCTTCTGCTATCGAGGCCCGAATCCCCCATTAGCCCGTGGGTCCCAGGCCCAGCAGCGTCCATGCTAGCAGCGCTCAGCCCCAGGGACTCTGGGCTGCCCGAGCTCTCTGCAGCTCTCCCGGGGGACCCAGGGCTGGTGCGCCATCTCCATGGGTGGCAGGAGGTGGGAGGCGGCCCTGGTCCTGCGGAGAGGGCCCTCGGAGAGCGGAGGGGTGGGGCTGAGACCCCCAAGCCCTCAAAGGCCGCATGGCAGGAGCCCGTGGGCAGGGAGGCGGCGTCGGCGGGGGTGAGCGCGGCGCAACTGGAGACGGCTCTGCAGCGGCGGCGGGGGTGAGCGCGGCGCAACTGGAGACGGCTCTGCAGCGGCGGCGGGGGTGAGCGCGGCGCAACTGGAGACGGCTCTGCAGCGGCGGCGGGAGCTGCTCCTCACCGCCCCGCGCCGCCAGCAGCAGGAGCGCGAGCGGCAGCGGCTCCGGGTGCGCCCCCGCCAGGTCGGGGCTGGGCTGGGCTGGGCTGGCCAGTCCTGGCGGCCGGCTCTCAGAGGGACGGCCGGGTCCGCTGACAGCCGCGTCCCGCAGATCCTGGAACGCCTCTGCATCGCCAGGAGCCACCACTCCCGGATTCATCCCCTGGGCCCCTCACCCAGCCCCGCTCAGCTCCGGCCACAGGCAAGACCCTGAGGGGTAGGGGGAGAGGGGACACGTGCACCGCCCACTTGCAAGGAAAGGTTCCGAGGGCCGGGCAGGCGTGGGTCTACCCGGTTGCTGGCCCCTGCTCGCTCCATCAAGCCCCGGGGCGGCAGGAGGTGTGGGCGAAGGCGCTCAGCGCTCTGCGCTGCCCCAGGAGGACGTGGCTGGGCAGCGACAAGCCCTATGAGAACAGCTGCTGCAAGTGCATGGGGAGAGGACACATCGCCTGTGGGCCCTCAGGGCCAGGTGAGGGAGCGCACTGGGGTTGGGAGGAGTGGTCCTCTTCCCTGGAATCTGGGATGACAGGCCTCTCTTTTCCCAGGAACACCCAGAACTTCCAGGAACTGCTGTGGTCCCCTGGCACTGAGGAGCCTGCCCCCGGGGAATACAGCTCATGCTTTCCAGCCCCCTTCTAGTCAATACTGGATCCTCAAAGGGGTCACTGAGGAGATGAGGGTTAAGAAAAAGCAAGAGGGCAACCTGGGGTTCAGGTTGACAGCAGGTCAGAGGTAGTTTTCACAAAGGCCCAGAATGCAGCCCGAGGGGCTGGGAGAGACAGATATGCAGAGCAGCTTTGTCCCCACCAGAACAAAGAGACAGCACATTTCTTCTTGCCTTCCCCGAGCCAATCTGTCCTGCCCATGCAAAGTCAGAGGGCCAGGTCCTGGGGGTCAAGCAGTGCAAAGGCCCCGTTCTTGCGGAAGAATGAATCAATGCGGCACATCTTGCAGGAGACTAGTTTTTGCTTCTCTGGGGGGCCTGGGGAGAGACATTCAAGGGCAGGAATAAGTTTCTGAGAAAGGAACTTAGGGAAAAGCAGAGTCCTGACTGCCTGCATAGCTCTAGTAATTTGCTCATGTTGTATCCACTTTGCAAGTGTGAAGAAATAAAAAAAAGAAAGAAATATTTGAGGAGCAGGGGCTTCAGGAGAGTACAGAGAGCTGACTGGGCATCCAGACATACAGTGACAGCAGAAGCATGGTCAGCCATCCACAATCATTACCCCCAGCCCCAGAATCCTCTGCTCCCTGAGGCCTAGCCCTTTTTGTCACAGGGACAAAGCTAGACTCGTATGGGTAATGGGGCTTCCTTCTACCTCTGCTCCTCTTCTGGGGCTCACTTCCTGCCTTTTGTGTGAAAGTTGCTCCCCTTATTTCCCCTGAGGAAAGTGAGGAACTTGCTTGGCAAGACATCAACTGTGACTTCCACCATGTACCTTTTCTGCCCCTGAATTCAGCAGCTGGAAAAAGATACAGGACTGACTAGTCTCACTTTAAATTCATGACCAAGGGACATGCAGGAACACCAGGCAACCCTATACTCTCAGCATATTCCTTTTCCTCCCATTTTACTCATCTCAAACTACCTCACTGCCTCTGCTTCTCTCCGTCCCAGCTGAAGACCTTGACTCATCCTTTTAAACTCAGTTTGGTCAGTCTTCCTGCCAACGGAATTCCCCTGCCTGCCTCTGTGCTCCCACCTCCCTCCAGTCAAATTCCAGTAGTGTGTGCTCCCTAGGTGATCTCACCCAATCTCATGGCTTTCAACACCACCTACATTCTGATGCTCCCACAAATTGGCATCTTTGTCTCAGACCTCTCCCCTTAGGTCCAGACTTTCATACATAGCTACCTCACCAACATCTCAAGCTTAACACGGCCCAAACTAACCTCAGCTCTCAGGTATCCTCCAGCCCTGCTCCTCTCCCAGTCTTTCCTGCCACAGCCACTTCAGCCCCAAAACTTACTCTCACATCCAGTCCATCAATAAGTTCCAGTGTTTCTTCCTCCAAAACATTCTGAATCTATTTTCAGCTCTACTGCTAATCACTCTAGCCCAAACCGTCGCTGTCTCTTGCCAGGACAACTTGAATAGATGCTCAACTCATGTCAGTTTCTACTCTTTTCCCTGAAAAGAGTAGTATTACTTACAGAACAGTCAGGGTAGTAGTAGTATTATTTTTTAAAGTAGTCAGCATCATTCACCTGCTTACAACCCTCCACTGACTGACCCTTGCACTTAGCATACAATCCAAACTCCTCCTTCTTGTCATTAAGGTCTCAGCATAAATGTCACCTCTTCAGAGAAGCCATGCCTGACAATTCAATCTAAAGAAACCCCCACCCCAATCACTCCGCAGCTTCACCACAGAATGTGTTCCTCTTAGACATTTTCTGGCTCTTATGTTTCTGGTCCGGACCCTCAGCACACTGAAAGTTCTGCTCCACTAAAGGGCCTGGTCCTGAGCACAGCCTGGCACATGGCAGGTGACTAACAGGCTGATGATTTCCAGGAGGTTGGGGCTCACCCAGCTGCCAGCCATATGTGAAGTTGGTGGTGATGGGGAAGCGGTAGCGCATCTCTGGCCTGTCCAGTTTTCGGGTGTTGAGGTAGCAGTAGCGCCCCTGAGAATCGTGGGAGATGCCTTCATACAGCAGGGCCCGGGTGGCAGACGGTACTGGGTACATTTCTGACTGAACAGGAGTCTCCAGGACAGGGCTGGGGGGCTTGGAGGGGATTACTTTGGGGGCAGGTGGGGGTGAGAGTGGGGCTTTGGGGTGCAGGGTGGGCAGTATGAGGGGTAGGCGGGCAGCAGCCTTAGCCTTCTGCTTGGCTTTCACCAACGACCCATACTTGCGATGCCATTCACAGCGTAGCATCTTCTCCCTCAGATACTCCTCCTTCCAGAAGTTTTGCCGCAGTGTGTCCATGTTGAGTTGCCGCGACATGGTGGCAGGGAGAGAGCAGTACCAGGGTGGTCACAGCTGAGGGGTGAGCACAGCAAGGGCAGGGGCTTTCCTTCTGACAGCCAGGGTGGCTGCTCAGGAATAGTCACCTGGCAACCAAGCCTCACCTCACACAGGGCCAGGGTTCTACTTGCCATGGCTTCAACAGAGCTCACATGCCCTGCTTTCTGAGGCAGCCTCAGGCCAGGGCCCATTGACATTAAGAGATCTGACCCCCAAACCCCTTGCAGGACCCAGGCTCAGTCCCTAGTATGACAAACTTCTGGGGTTCCCATGCTTTCTGCTCCACTACCTTGGGGTTAGGTCCCCTCGTCCCCTCTTCACCCAAAGTAGACTGAAGAAGAGGGGACCATCCTTGAGCTCTGGCCTCCTGCACAATCTTCCTGGACCAATTCTTCCATGTCTGGGTCTTTAATATAACCTTTTTCATTCTTGCCAATCTAACCTCCCCCAACAGCCTCATCCCATACAAGTCCTTTCTAACACCAGCCCTCGGTGTAGAGAGAAGCACGAATATTACTTTAATTTAACATCAACAATGACACTGTGTGACAGTGCAGGAAAGAGGTAGTGGAAGAGGGGAGATGGTCAAGCTTCCTGTTCCCTGACCAGCCTTGATTTTATTGGCAGAGTCCCAGCAACCTAGAGCACCTCACTTAGCCTCTAAATGGAGGGGGAAGGGGCAGGGAGTTGGGAATCAGAGGCTGGAAATGCAGAGGAGGGCTGATGGCAAGACCAGGGGGAGGCCCAGAAACAAGGGAGAGGCCCAGAAACGAGGGAGAGGCTGAAGGGCTGCGGGGAGTCCCCTAACGCAGGTCTTCGGCAGTAAACATGCCCCTGGCCCTGCGCAGGATGGAGTCCTTGGTGGCATCATATGGGTGCTCCTTGGATGGGATCTCCAGAACAGCAGGAATGGAGCGCTGGTGGGCGTCCAGCGCGTGCCGCACCATCTCTGCGATGTATTGGTTGATGAGGATGATGCCAATGTCGTCCCGGTTTAGAAACTGCCTGTTGGGAGAAAGAGGAAGTTCAGGGCAACTTTCAGGGCTCCTGTCTCTGCTGCCCAAGCAGCCTACTCTGGGTTGGTGGGGATGGACTGTAGAGGGAAAGGAGCAAGACCCAGAGAGCACAGAGGACAAGGGCGAAATGTTACTACCTAAACTCTAAATTCTATCAAGAATCTATCTTGACTCTAAGGCTAAGAGCCATGTCTCTCAGGGTGTGCATCCACCTCCCCTGCTCGGAGGGCTTCCAAGTGAACTGGTAATGAAGATTCAGGAGCATGCCAATGTATTCCATATGCTGCCTTTGCGTAAGGAACGGGGAGGTTAAGTATATATGTGTGTATTCCCCTGTATTTGCATCAAGAAATACCTGAAAGATAAGGAAGAAATTAACTATAGCAGGGAGGGGGCAGATAAAGAGGTAAAAGAAGACTTGAGCAGGAGAGACTTCTAAAGGTATAACTTTTTTAAATTAATTTGCAAGCCACATAAACACATTAACTCTTCAAAGGAAAACAAACTTTTTTTAAAAAAAGGACTGAGGAAGGCGGTGCAACAGTGGCTCAGCCGGCAGAATTCTCACTTGCCATGCCGGAGACCCAGGTCTGATTCCCAGCACCTGCCCATGAGAAAAAAAAAAAGGACTGAAGGTTTCAGAACTATATTGATGAGGATGGGAAGTTTGGCAAGAGAAAAGAATACAAAAAAGGAAGAGGAAACTCAGTAATGAAGGAATCATACTTTCCATACAAACAGAACCTGGCTCTGAGATTATCCTTTCTCGTGATCAACTCTCCACCCCACTCCCACCCAATCATTCATTAATTTATTCATTCATTAAGAACTATTTACTGAGCAGCTACTCTAAATCACTAGGCTTGGTGAGGCTTGATAAACTCCAAGGTGTCTCTAAGGTCTCTCTTGGTTGGAAATATGGAAAATTCATGACAAACTTAGTTTGCCAGACTGCTTAGAGATCAGCAGATGGCATCCTCCCAGATCAGGGACTAACAGACCTCAGACAGCAGGAACCAGCCTCAGCAGGCAGCTCTGGGCTGGGCTGGTTAGGAAGAAAACAGGTGGGAGTGGTTTACCCCTGAGTCTTGGCCAGGGGCTCTAGAGAAGGGGTGAGAGTAAAAGTAGGAGGCTAGAACCCTCCATTCTAGTCTCCAGGGGATACCTCTTGGATTAAAGACCATGCCTGCAACCACATTTTGAAGGTGTCACTCTTTACCCAGGGCAGGAAATGAGGACTTAAAGCGCAAGAGAACTCCCAAGGTCTTAGCAGAAAGCCAGACAAACTCCTGATATTTTAACCACTGTGCTCAAAACGAATGGGAAATTCCAAGTCAGACAGAGGGGAGCTGAGCAAGCATGGTGGGATCTGGGCTTAAGAGAGGCAGAAAGGACTGGGAATGGGTTCAACTCCCAGCTCTGCCTTTTCCAAATGGTGTCGTAACTTCTCTGAGTTTTCGTTTCCTTACCTGTAACTGGGAAATCATAACCCCTACTTTCTAGGACGATTGTGAGCCTCTAGGGGAGATGAAAGTACAAAAAAGCCCGAGCCTGTCACTTAGTGTAAGGTTCCTTTAGGAGTAAACTCGCAGAGTGCTTAGATGCTGGGAGCCGGCTAACACGTTGGGGGGGGGGCGGAGGGAGAAGGAGCCCTATCACGGGGCTGGGCGCTCTGGGCGCCCACTTATGACAGGGGTAGGGTGGGCCGAGGGGCGGCGTCCAGCCCGTCACGATCTCTGCCCCCTTCTTTCCTGACACACGGTCATGTGAAGGGGGAGCTCGTGGAACTGACAGCAGAGCTCTGGTCCCCAGTTCCCACAAAAGGGAACTTGGGGTGCTGGGAGGGCGGAGACTTCCGCTCTGGAAGGAAAGACGGGCAGCTGGGACTCCCCGGGTCTGGAAAGCTCAACGCAGCACTGGCCCGCCCCGGTGTTCCCGATACCTCCGGCCACCTCTGTCCTATCCCCCTACGCCCGCCAGGCCCCTGAAGGTCCCGTTTAGGCCTCGCGGGCTACCGTACCGGAAAGTGTCTTCGATCTCATTGATGGTCGTGTCCTTCTCCACCACCAGGAAATTAGGGTGGCGGTTCTTGTTAAGCTCCCCTATGCCGCCCAGCAGAAAACCAGTCACCGTGTCCTCGTCTCCGATCACAGCGATTAGCTTCCCTCGCCCTGCCATCCTTACACCCAGGTAGAGTGCGCCCGACTTCCAGAAGGAATCGAAGCCCCGCCTCCTCAGGACGTCCCCTCGTCGGCCTCACCTCCAGCCTGTACACATGCGCAGTTCTCCCTCTCCGCCTTTCGGGGCCTGCGCATTAATAGCAATGCGCCTGCGCCATAAAGAGAGGCCCTTATCAGTGGACTACGATTCCCAGCAGGCCGCGAGGCATCGGGGGCTCGCACGGGGAGGCGTCTTGGTTCCAGGTTTGTGTCTGGAGTGGGTGGTTCGTTCCTTCACTTAGTCGGTCGACTGGCGTAGTGAACCTAGTGCTGCTGGACGCCGATATCACTCAATACATTTTTATTCAACTGATAAAAGAATGAACATGCTAGTGATGACACTGTCTACTGAAGAGAGTCAGGTGAACTGGCAATTAGGAAGCAGTATGGTAATTGCTAAAAAGTTCATGGAAGCACATACCGGGGGTAACTAACCCATGAGGGAGCGTGTGTGTGTTGGGGGTTCGCTTAAAGAGCACTTCCCCAAGAAGGTTACTTCTAAGCTGAAATCTGAAGGAACAACAGGATTAAAGGGATAGAAATAGAGGATAAGAGTTTTTTACACCAGAGAAACCACGTGTGCAAAGGCTTAATGGCTAGAGAACAAAATGCCTCAAGAAAATCCACCTTGAGGACAGTGGGACGCCACGGAAGGATTTTAAGCAAGAGGGTGATATGGCTAGATATGTTTCAGAGGGATCCCTGTGATGGTGGTGTGCGCAAAAGCAAGACTGAGTTGGGAGGCCACTGTGGTGAGAAATGATGGTGGCCAGAACTCAGCTAGTGGTAATGGGGAATGTGAAGTGGCTGGAATCGAGGGATGTTTAGAGACAGAGTGGACAAAACTGGATGTGTTTGGGGAGTGGTGGAGGTAGAGTGAGATAGAGAGGCCCAGGGGACTTCCAGGCTTCTGGCCTGTGCAGCCACATAGATGGGAATGACTTTCCTGATAGTGAGGTGAACAGGGTGAAGGGAAAGGTCCACTTTTTCCTTCTTCTTTTCAACAAACAGGCATCCCTGGCATCTGGCATGTGATTTGCGAGTTTGTAGTACATGGAGTGTGATCTAGTGGTTATATGGGCTTGGGATTTGTGCACACCTGGGTTTGAAATTTGGGACTCATCACTTAAATTCTCAGGGCCTTGGTTTCCTCAGACCCTATTATGCCCAGAGCTGTTATGAGGATTAAGTGAGAATGGACCCATAAGTGCTCAGTACCGTGAATGGTACTTATGACTCACCCAGTACACACTGGTTCAGTGAGAGCAGCTGGGCGAGAGAACCACGAACACATAACCCAACTGGTGGAAGGCAGCTGAAGCTGAAGAGGCAGAGGGCAAACCATCCAGGGAAGCCCTCACATTTGGTAGAGAAGAGGGAAGGTGGACAGAGAGCAAGAGGAAAGTTAAGAATGGTGTGAGTAGAAGCACCCAGCTCGGTGTCTGGCACAGAACTGGCCTTTGATGGTCACCAGCATTGGGTACTTTACTGGCCTTGTCAGGTGTAAAGTAAGGAGCTGCGATAGCCCCACAGTCATCACTCCCTCATTCACCTAGCATTTATCCATTTATCAAGTAATAATGACTGGGGGCTGAGGATACAAGTGATAAAACACGATTCTCTTCTCAAGGAACTCACTGCAAGACTGAGAAGAGGGTGAAAAATGGCAGGCAGGGGTTGGGACATACATATAGTAAAGAGAGGCTCTGGAGGAATCTAGAGGGGGCGGTTTCTAGAGCAGGAAGGGGAAAGGTGCCACTTCCCCTGAGGTGGAGGGAAAGGGAGACTTGCAAGAAGGCAGGCAAACAAGCGAGTGAAGAGGCGAAGAGGAGGGGGGTTAGGAGCTGGGATCTTGTAAGTTTTCAATCTTCTTTGGAAGACCCACCACCATGTACTGAAGGTTCCGGAACTGGTCTAGAGTTGGGGTTTCAATTGAGTTGAAATTGAACTCAATTTATTGAAATTATATGTTTCTTTGATCTGATTTACCTACTCGGTTGCTCATTCATATGTTCACTGATCATACACATTAGACCTTCCAGGGTCAGGGGCCTCACAGTCTGGTGGGGGAGGCCGGTCTGGTACAGGGTCACAGGTCGGGATGGTAAATGCATAGTGCCCCAGTACATATGGGAGCTGATCCAGGAGGGGCAGGGAGGGGTCCTAGAAAACTTCCTGTTGGTCAGGAGAGTGATGAGGGTGGAGGCATAAGGGTGTTTCCAGGCAGGGAGCCCAAACAGCCACACAGGGGGGAGGGTTAGAGGAGGAGGGTGTGCTAGGGAGTGGACACACTGCCCAACTCACGGGGGGATTCATGAATGCACGAGTCAGGAGGCTGGAATCTGGCCTTGGAAGACTTATTAGTGACTAGATTTTAGCCAGAAGCAGGAACGAACCACTGAAGGGCCCTGAACCAGAGGGACATAATTTTGTTAATGTGATATCCCTCTGGCTGCAGCATGGAGGGTGGGCTGGAGGGATCTGGCTGCAGAGGAAACTAGTTAAGAGGCTGGTGCCTAAAAACTAAAGGACAAATACTGTATGGTCTCACTGATATGAACTGACATTAGTGAATAAACTTGGAATATGCTGTTGGTAACAGAGATCATCAGGAGATAGAAATAGGGTAAGATATTGGGTAATTGGAGCTGAAGGGATGCAGACTGTGCAACAGGACTGGATACAAAAACTCAGAAATGGTCAGCACAATACTACCT
>PVIY010033143.1:12050-28450 GCA_004026745.1 Myrmecophaga tridactyla | reverse complement strand
ATAATCCCTAGTCAAAAGTATTTAATGTACCCTAGGCCAGAATTCACACTATGTATGTATCCTGGGTTCCGGGAAATTGTGAGTCAAACATTTAGCTTAAAGTAGACAAATACAGGTGAATTTCCCTGAAACCTGGAAGAAGCAAACATGATTAATGAGTGGAGGAAATACACCACCATGATTAAGAGTCAATGGAAGCAACTAACCATAGAATCAGACCTGCAAAAACTATCAATACTGGAATTAGGAGATACTATAAAAATGAATATGCTTGATACATTTAAATGAGTAAAAATAGATTGAAAAAATGATGAAAGGACAGAATGATTTGTAAAAAGTAAAAAAGAACCTCTAAAAATGGAAATTGAGAATATTAAAATTGAAAAATAAACAGGTTAAACAGCAGCCTTTACACCAATAAAGACAGAATTAATCAACTAGCAGATAAATCTAAAGCGATTACCCAGAAAACAGCCCAAGAAAACAAAGGGATGAAAAATCTGAGACTTAAAGAAACATGGAAAAAAGGAGAGAGAGAGAAGGTCTAATTTATCTATTTGAAGTCACAGAAAGAGAAAATAGAATGAGTGAGTGAAAATCACTATTCAAAGAGATAATAGTTAAAATCTTACAGAGTTGGTGTTCTAGTTTGCTGACTGCTGAAATGCAATATACCAAAAACAGAATGACTCATAAAAGGGGGAATTTATTATGCTGCAAGTTTACAGTTCTAAGGCTGTGAAAATGTCCCAATTAAAGCAAGTCTATAAAAATGTCCAAATTAAGGCACTACTACCCAGAAGCTACCTTCAAACAAGAAAGGCCAATGAATTCAGGGTTTCTTTCTCAACTAGAAAGGCACATGGTGAACATGGCGATGTCTGCTAGCTTTCTCTCCAGGCTTCTTGTTTCATGAAGCTCCCCTGGGGCATTTTCCTTCATCTCCAAATGTCTCTGATGTGTGAGTTCTCGTGGCTCTCTACAAAATATTTCCTCTTTTAAAGGACTCCAGTAAACTAGTCAAGACCCACTGGAATGGGTGGAGTCACATCTCCCTCTAAACAAAGGTTAATACCCACAATTGAGTGTGTTGCATCTCCATGGAGGTAATCTAAACAAATTTCCAGCCTACAGTACTGAACTGGAATTAAAAGAAATGGCCATTCCCACAAGATGGATCAGGATTAAAACCTGGCATTTCTAGGGTACATAATCCTTTCAAACCAGCACAGGTGGTGAAAGAGAAGAATATTCAAATTTAGGACTCCCTGGTGATTCCCATTTGGGATCATTTGAATGAAATGTACATTTAAACACCACCTACTGAAACTAACAAACTGCTAATATAAAGAGGAAACCAATAATGACATCTGAGCAGCAAAAAGTGAAATTAGAAGAAAATAGGATAACACTCTCAAAGTGCCGAGAAAAAGTAATTATAAATCTAAAACTAAATATTCTCCATAAAAATATATGAAGAGCAATAAAAAACAAAAAATTTATTACTAAGAGACTTCACAAAAGGAACTTTCAGAAGAGATTGTCTCTGGAGGAAAAAGCCTGAGATGTAAGGAAAAAACAATAGACAAAATTCAAAACTTGTGAGTAAATCAGAACAAACATTAATTAAATAAAAACAATTATGTCTAATTCATGAAATTAAAAATCTATATATAACTAAAACACAACCATTAAATATAGAGAAAAAGGATGCTAAAGTTAAAACTCTCTGAGATCCTTTTGTTATTGTTCAGAATAAGGATATGAATTCTTTTTTTTTTAATTTCTCAGAATAAAATTTCTAGAACAATCATTAAATAAATAGATATAAAGTATTGGAACTCTGAATTCTCAGCACTTACTGTTCAAAATATCTGGTACATAATTCAAAAATACTATGCATATTAAGAACTAGAAATATATGAATATCTAACCAAGGGAAAAAAGATAACTAATAGACACCTACCCCAAGATGATACAGATCTTGTGACTATCAGATGAAGGCTTTCAAGCAACTATCAGGACCAAGAAATAAAGGTGGGTGGAGCCTTTCAAAATAAATAAATAAATAAAATCTTCTCATCAAGAGCCTAGAAGACATGTAAAATGATCAAATGGAAATTTTATAATTGAAAGATATAAAAGTCAGAATTTTTTAAAAGAATCGCTGGATGGACTTGGCAGCAAAATGGGGAAGACAGAAAAGAGTCAGTGAGAAAGATCATGAAAAATTCTCTAATCTGAATAGCAGAGTTCAAAGGATTGATTTAAAAAAAAAAAAAACACAGCCTCAGGGACCAATGGGATAATAACAAAAGGTCTAACATTTGTGTAGATACGGTTCCTGAAGGAGAGGAGAAACAAAAGGAAGTGGGAAAAAATTGGAAGAAATTATTGCTGAACTTGAAAACTTAGATAAAACGGAAAAATTCCTAGAGAAATATAACAAATATTTTAAAAGAAGAAACATGAAATTAGGATGATTTTTGATGATTTAAAGAAATTCAATTGATAGTTTGAACTCTTTTCACAGAGAAAACACCAGACTCAGACAGTTTTGTTAGTGAGTTCTATTATATATTCAAGAAAGAAAAAATTCTAATTCTATACAAACTCTTTTAAAGAATAAGGGGTAAAAAGCAGCGGTTGTCTGAAACAACTATTCTAGGACTCCGGACACCAGAGGAACACTGTACCACTTCCAGGAAAGAGCAGGGGGAACAGGCTGAGAACTGCAGTAAAGAACTGTGAGTTTCTCACTCCATGGCAGGTGCCAGGGCCCATCCCCCACTGTCAAGGCAAGGTGCCTTGGGGTTCCATCCTGTCTGGTTGCTGTGGATGGAGAGGAAGTGAATGTCCTCTTCCCCAAGAATGGCGTGCAGGAAGGGCAGTACTGAGCACTGGTCATGATATTTAATTGGTGAATTTGGAAAGCTGGATCCCAACTCTGAGCTGCTGTTTTAGCTTGCCCTGGACAGGGACCACTGAGGACACTATTTCAACCCCACCCCCAAAAGGGGCAGAGGTGGTGGAGGTTTAAAGACACAGTACCTCCTTAGGGCTGCAGGGACCAGTTTGCTGAAGAATGCCACCTGCTGGGAAGGCCAGGAAAGCACAGCTTCAGGAAGCTGTCAAAAAAAATTTTTCAGCATCTTTCCTGATCCTGTATTCAGGGCTCATTGGAGCTGGCCTGTGCCCCCTTTGTGGGTCCCTGATCCAGTTTTTAATTTTTTTTCTTCCTGACCCTGTTTTGTTTGTGAAAGTCCTCTGAGAGGTGACCTTCCTCCCAGAATTTGCTCTCCAGGCAAAAGCACCTAGAAGCAACATAAGGAAAGTAAAAAATAACTACAGAGACAAAACAAAAAGAAACAGAACAGATCAAGATATCCAGAGCAGAAACAGAGGAACAGAAGCTTTCTCCTGGGGATGAAACAATTGTGCAATTGCAAAAACATACTGTGTATCTGGAATATGGGTTACCAGGGGCTAAAAAGAGGGTAGAAAATGGAGAACTGATGCTTAATTTGTGCAGAATTTCTAACTTATGTTGATTGTAAATATTTGGAAAGGGATAGTAGTGATGGTGGCACATTACTGGGAATGTAATTAACAGTGCTGAATTATGTGTGTGAATGTGGTTGAAAGGCAAGTTTTGGGTCATGTATGTTACTAAAAAAGATAAAATACAGGACTGTGTAACACTGTGAATAATGGATGATGACTGTGATTAATAAAACAAATATAAGAATGCTCTTTCATGAGCTATTACAAATGCACATCACTAAAGCAAGATGTAAACTGTAGGGTGTTAAATGGGAAAACTATACCTCGTGTAAACTATTTGCTATCATTAACAGCGATATTTTAATATTCTTTCATCATTTGTAACAAACATACCACACCAATGCAAAATGTCCACCAGAGTGGAATATATGGGAATGTTATAATTTTTACATGAATTTTATGTAAACCTGCAACTTCTCTAATTAAAAAAAAGGTAGATTTAAAAAGGAATCCACAATTAGTTTTCAGTACAATTTTTCAAGATATAAGCACTACAAATTTCCACTGATTTTCTAAATGCTAGCAAGAATCATCTAGGAACTGAAGTTTAAAAAGATAACAAGAGCAACACAACTTACGCGCTACGTAAAGATAAAGCTAACAAAAATGGGCAAGATTGAAAAAAGCATTTTAAAAGACATAAATAAATGGAGATATCTACTACATTCAGGCCTGGAAGGACTCAACAATGTAAAGATTTTAATTCTCCCCAAAGTGATCTATGAATTTAACACAATGCCGATATTGTGACATGAAAAGTTGTTCCTAAAAATCTATGTGGAAGAAGAGAGGAAAAAGGATCTCGTGAATAAAAGATGTATACAAATGGGTGACCTGCTGTACCAAAAGTCAATATTTAGCATAAAGCTACTATAAGACATGTGGTGATGCATAGAGAGAGGCAAAACGACTCTTGGAGCTAATGAAGCGCCCAGCAAAAGATGCACATGCGTTTGGAAAGACTTTTCTATATCAGAGTCAAAATTGCAGACCAGTGAGAAAAGAGCCTTGTTCAATAAAAATGCTCTGAGACTATTGTTTTTTCCATGTGGGAAAAAATTGGAACTGGACCTCTATTCTCCCTCAACTGTGAAACTCTGTATCAAATGGATTAAACACTTCTATGCAAAAAGCCAAAATGTTTTAACTTTTAGGAGAAAATATAGAAAACTATAAGAAAGAGCTTAGAGTGAGGAATAATTTTCCAAGACACAAATGCACAAATCACACAGTAACAAATAGCTTAACTAGACGATATTACATGTAAGATTTACAAGATAAATAGAGTACAAAGAAAATCCACAAACCAGGAGATGTTCTTTGCTACACATATAATCAACAAAGAATTAGCATTCAGAGTGAATAAAGGACTTTTAACAATCCAAGGAAGGAAAAGCAAATCAATAGAAAAACTGGCAAATAAATAAATAAATAAAAACAGACATTTCACAGGAAAAGAAATGTGACTGACCCATAAAGCCATGAAAACATTCTTGATAATGATCAGAGAAAAACCATACTGTCAAAACATTTGAAGTCAGACAATACAAACTATTCACAAAGAAGTGTGGTATCAGGAATTTTCAAACACTGCTCGTGGATGTTTAACTTGTCACAATTATTTTACCTTATTTGTCAGCAACTTCTAGCTGTACCCCCAATCCATTCTCCCTTTCCCAAGTACTAAATTGCAGCTGGGAGGTGGCTCGTGAACCTGGGGTCCTATTTCCCTGCCCCCTTGCAGCTAGGCATAACCCAGTTTCATCAGTAAAATGTGGACAGAAGTTTGAGAGTTGGTTTCAGGTCAAGGGCTTTGAAGAAGTAGCTGGGCTTCTTCCACGTTCTCATTCCCCCTTCACTGCCAAGGTGAGAAGCGACAGCAGCACCGTAAAGTGGAAGGTGCCTGGGTCCCTGAATCACTGCGTGGAAGTAACTTCCCACTGACTAGGACTGTATTTAAGGCATTATGTAATTGAGAAAATAAACTTCTACCAGGATTGAGTCAACAATATACTTTTGTCCCTATTTGTCACACTAGCCTAGATTAACATGACTAATATATCCAGAAAAGAATAACTGCATCATACCCTGACCACTTCAATTTGGGCAGAGAATAAGAAAGTATTTGCAAAGTCCCCTTAGAGACCGGGGAAAAGTGAGAAAATATTAAACTTCCCCGTTTGGGGAATTCCTGATATTCTTGCAAACAGTGGGAACAATCAATTTAATAGGCCAAGCCCTTGATCGTGGGGCTCGCCCCTTTGAAACTTAATCTTGCAAAAGAGAAGCTAAGCCTACTTGTAATTATGCCTAAGGCCCACCCCCAGAGAACCTCTTTTCTTGCTCAGATATGGCCTCTCTCTCTCTAAGCCAACTCGCAAGTGCCCTCCTCTTACATGGGGCATGACTCCCAGGGTGTAAATCTCCCTGGTAACGTGGGACAGGATTCCTGGGATCAGCTGGGACCCAGAATTATGGAACTGAGAAAGTCTTCTTGACTGGAAGGGGGAAGAGAAAAGGAGACAAATGAGTTACAGTGGCTAAAGATTTCAAACAGAGCTGAGAGGTTATCCTGGAGGTCACTTAAGCATTATACATTTTAGTTTATGGTGTATTGGAGTGGCTGGAGAGAAGTACCTGAAATTATTGAGCTGTGCTGTGGTAGCCTGGGGTATGCAATTCAATCCACCATGCATAATTATATGTATAAGGAAGAAGAATAAACAAGATAATTATTAATGCGAGTTTTAAAACAGCAGTTACTTCTGAGGGGTAGAGCAGCATCTACAATCAGGGAGGGTCACAGAGATGTTGGTTATGTTATAGCCTAGCTGGGAGGTGAACTTAATAAAAATAAGTTAAGCTTATTTTGATTGTTGACACTGAACATACATTATTATAGCCACTCTTTTGTATATATGATGTATTTTACATTAAAGAAACTTAAGACTCGAATGACATATAAAGAATTTAGTATAATACCTAGAATGTGTGAAATAATGTAGTAAGAATTCAAGAACCACTTGCTGTCATTTTCTTATTCTTTTTCATGGAATATTCATATATATATTTATATGCATGTGTGTTTACATGTGTGCATGTGTGCATATGGAGAGAGAAAAATTTTATATTGTATAAAATTTTGAATCCTGCCTTTTCCACTTAACGCTCAATAGTGAGTGGAAACACAAGCCGTCCTTCAGAAACATGGTGTTTAACAAATGAAAAAATAATAAAAAAGAAAGAAAAAAACCCATGACGTTTAATGGCTGCATAATATTCAATTCTGTAGAAGTTTTACCATGTATCCTATCGCTTGTCCAGTGCTGGGTGTTTGCAGTGTGCACTGAAATTGCCTCATATCTCCCCCGTCAGACGGCGTGATGTCCCAGGTCTCAGGGCCCAGCAGTTCGGGAACCACCAGCAAACTGGTTCTCTGCCATCAGCGCACATCCCAGGACTGGGGCTGGCATTTCTTTGAAGGGCTCTAACATGGAGCCTGTCCCACGTTGGCACTGCGTTGTTACTCCTGACAGCTGGGCCACAATAGAAAGAATTCTGAGGTATTTTGCAACCAAAAATAGAAAGAGAATAGTAATTGCCTACTCTGGCAGCTTACACATGGAATCAAAAGACCCAGTAGAGCTGCTTCCTCGGAATAAATAATGCTTGCCTTCCGTAACTGTCTAATATTCAATACCTTTCTGCAAAGGTTATTATTATTCTTGTGTATTTATCTAAGACTCGGAACTGGTAGGAATCCTTTTTCACATCTACACATTAATAGAGGGATGATATCATGGGTTTTGTCTATCTTTTAAAAATAACTTAGGCTTAACATAGACTTCACATTTGGGAAGAAATTCTGGTCTGCTTCCCAGAGAGTCAGATAATAAACTCACTTATGAGCACTTGATTTACCCACTTAGTAGGTTTTCTAAAGTACATGGTAGAGGCTGTGTTGAGTGACTATTTTTGGCTTACTTAGTCAATTACCAAGACTTGTATAGTGGGTTTTCTGAAGTGCATGGTAGAGGCTGTGTTGAGTGACTATTTCGGCTTACTTAGTCAATTACCAAGACTTGTATAGTGGGTTTTCTGAAGTGCATGGTAGAGGCTGTGTTGAGTGACTATTTCGGCTTACTTAGTCAATTACCAAGACTTGTATAGTGGGTTTTCTGAAGTGCATAGTAGAGGCTGTGTTGAGTGACTATTTCGGCTTACTTAGTCAATTACCAAGACTTGTATAGTGGGTTTTCTGAAGTGCATGGTAGAGGCTGTGTTGAGTGACTACTTTTGGCTTACTTAGTCAATTACCAAGACTTGTATAGTGGGTTTTCTGAAGTGCATGGTAGAGGCTGTGTTGAGTGACTATTTCGGCTTACTTGGTCAAATACCGAGACTGGTATAGCTGGGTGAACCTTTGTTGACACATGAGAAAGCTGAAGGCAGGACTCATATGCATGCTCAGTGTAGACTGAAACAGGAATCCACTCCCTGCCCAGAAGTTCTTTTACTAGATTTGTTGCCTGGACGAGGTGTTCGGTCACCACTAAGGAGCCGCCACAGTAATCCCAGGCTTAGGGACAAGCCACTGTCGTCTGGGTTTTCTCTAGTTGTCAGGGTCACTGTTGTGGACCCACGAAGACGTCCTAGACTGTTTGAAGATGTTATAAGGTAAGGTGTGGCCAAAAGGAAGCAGGGTGGGCCCTAATCCAATATAACTGGCGCCCTTATAAGCAGAGGAAATTTGGATGTGGCAGGGGAGAGAGTGGGCCACAGATCGGAGGCAAAGATGGAGCTCTGCATGGCCGGCAAGCCATCCCCAGAACGCTACAGATGTCAGAGACATCTGGTCCTGCTGACACCTCAGTCCTGGATGTCTCCTCCAACACCGTGAGGCAATACATTCCTGTGGCTCAAACCGGACAGTCTGCAGCATTCGTTACAGCAGCCCTGACAGACTAAGGCAATCTCTAAAGAAAGGGGGTGTTACCATGAACAGATGGCAGCCCCATGGCTGGCCAATCTCCCCACTGGCCGCCCAGCGGCTCCTGCAGACATAACATTGTCCCCAGCTACCCCGTGCAGACTGACTGCAAGGGACGGTCACGGGCGGGCCTGGTGCTAAGACCAGGTAGGTTCTTCGTTGAAGTCTGCCATGTCTGTCCTTGCTCCCTTCTGGCCTCTTTCCATGGGTTTGGCTGCAAAGGGGGAGCATCTCTGCTCTGTGACCTCTCATTGCCAGCTCCCCCTGCTAAGAATTCTTTTTACCTCTCTCCCTTGCTTCAGATCCTTTAAGAAAGCATCAGTTTAGCCCAGCTCTTTTCCTACGGGATGAGCCGGGGTCTTCTTCAGTAGCTTAAAATAGATTGTGTCCTCAGCTGTGGGTGGAGAAGGCAATGTCTAAGGCTCTGGAAGGAGAGCAAGGCCATGGAGGCACCAGATTGACTCATCTTATCCCGTTGTAAGGAAAGCCACATAGAATGCATAGAATGAACAATTTGCAAAGTCATCTTAGAGGGCAGTCTCCAAGCCAAAATAGAAAGGATGTGCCCTGAACTTAAATATGGTTGAATATCAAAGGAAGTTGTAGCCCAACTAATTATTATAAAACATTTGAAGAGGGCGGCTGCCGTGGCTCAGCAGGCAGAGCTCCGACCTGCCGTGCTGGAGGTCTGGAGTTCAATCCCTGGTGCCTCCTGCCCATATGCAAATTAAAAAAAAAAAAAACATTTGAAGAAAGAAAATATTTTCTGGAAGGAACGTATCAACAAAAGCCTAGAACAAAAAGGGCAATGAGCAATACATGACAATACATACTCAGAAATGTTTAAAGGAGAAAGATACTGAAGCATTTCCATCACCTAAGAGCATCCATGAGCTGCCTGCAAGGTTCTTCAAAGCTGCTTCCCAGTTACTTTGGTTCTGATTTTACAGTTACCAAGCACCTTCTGCTCCATGATTCAAGCTCTCAGGTTTCTGAGAAGAGGATGCCATAGAAGATGGACATGAAAACTCCAGTCACTCCCTTACAAGAGAATAGATTGCCGTTCAGATGGACACATTGGTCTATCGTGAGTCTAAGCAATGTGAATCAGTTCCCCTGAAACACCTTCTTCCCTGTGACCTGAAACAATTAGGCACCATGACCAAAGCTGAGAAATAGACTCTGACCAGCAGTAACTGCAGCCAGGGCTACTGTGGGTGAGATCTCTTCTGAACAATCGGGGGGTTTCCTTTTCTACTCCCTTTTGCTCCTACCTTGAAGTTGCCACTAAGAAACTAAGAGAATAGTAGAATTGGAAGCAGTGCCATTTAGGAGAAAGAGCACTGTTTTTGGATGCAGGCAGAATGTGGCTTAAATTCTACCCTGCCACTTATTTCATAAGTGATTTTGAGCAAGTCACTTAACCTCAGTGCAAAGAATACACCGCAGAAGGCATAAACGACAGGTTCATTTCCTTTCCTATAGACAGCAGTTGATAACAGATGAATTTACTGCTCACTCTTTTGGGTTATCGCCACTTACCAGTAGTTGATGGCTGTTCAGGAAATGGAAGTTAGTTTTAACATTAGCCTAAGCAAAACATAATTAGGAAGTTAAATCTGTTGCTGTAGCAGCCACAACAACAAAAATAAGAATTTGCATTATAGATAATGGCATATTTAGCAACCTGGAAGGTCCTTGCAAGCCCAGTCACCCACATAAATTTATGGGAATATCATGGCAAAGAGCAAAAAGCAGACTGGACTTCAACTTGGAAGCCTCTGTTGCAGCTGCTTCTGTTATCTTTGGAAGACTTTGGCAATATCACCTGTCTCTGAGTTTTGGTTTCCCCATCTTAATAAGGGAATATTCCCAGCTCAACCTGAAGACTATTTATTGTAGGATTCGGGGACACTTGGAATGTTGGAGGTTGGTAAAGTGCTCAAGAAGGTCTATTTACATAAAGGAATGGGGCAGCCAAGGAAGTACACAGCTCAGATCTCCCCTTAAGAGAACCTGCTGTAAGGAGTAGCTGGCTGCCAGCCCTCAGCTGCTGAACACTTGGATCTTTATAGATCTACCACAGGTCATCTGTGACATGCGTTTCCCTCCCAGTTGTTCCCATCCAGGATCAACAAGTGCACTAGGTCCAGGATACTTCCGCCCACATGGGGCTTCTCTACCAGCAAGCCTTGCTCATGAACTGTGGGCGCTAGCCCCAGGATAGCTCCAGTGACCCTCACCTCCTGGTGTTCCCATCCTTGTGTAGACCCCTCCCACAAGGAGATGACCCATGCAATCAGTAGGACACTAGAGAACTGATGGTTGTATGTAAAGGACACTGCAATTTCTGCCTTGTGTTCTCTTGGATCACTCACCCTAGGGGAAGCCAGCTGCCATGTCATGCGGACACTCAAGCAACCCTACAGAGAAGTCCACGTGACAAGAAACCGAGCCTCCTGCCCAAGTCAGCATCGATTGGCTAGGCATGTGAGTGAGTCATTTCCTCAGACCTCAGTCAGATCTTCCAATGACCACAGTGGGGGCCAACATCTTGACACAACGTCAGGAGACCTTGAGTTAGAATGACCCATCCAAGCTGCTCCTGAATTCCTGACCCCCAGACACTGTGAGACACTGAATAGCTGTTGTTATTTTATGCCATTACACTTTGGGGTTTATTTGTTACACAGTAATAGACAATTTATTCAGGAATTCACCACTGGCCTGGCCAAGACTCCTAGCTGGGCTGTGATCCAAAGTTCTTCCTTTCTCATCCCCTTACCTTCCCTCTGTCCCTTCACAGATGCCAGACTTGCATTGTGATCTGAAGCCTCTCCCCACCCACTCCTGCTCCTTTTTCCCTTGATCCTTCACAGGCTTATCCATTAATTAGTCTGTTCAAGACTAATTCCTTCTTATCTTCCATTTCTCAGATGGTTTGAATTGATACAGGGGGGACTCCAAAGAGATTGAAGGTGCCAAAGTTTGGCTCAAGATCTACCACTGTTTATGGATGGAGGGGGTCCAAAGACAGCACAGTGTTTGTTCCTCAGAGTGTCCCTGAGTTTCTGAACTGTGTACCAACAAAATACGCCCCAGGACCAGTTCTCGGTGATCTCTACAGATGGGGGACTGCTGATGGGAGCACACTGTGACTACCCTGGGAACAGAAGGACTGGTAGAGGCAGTAGTAGTGACATGGCAGGAGGCGTGGTGGCCTGGAGTGGGGGGATTGGCGTGATATGCTGATAACTAGCCCGGACAACCATGTCAGGGTCAGTGACACCAGCGCTGGCCATGGTGACTCAGGGTGAGCACCCTTCACTGGCACCAGCAGGAGTAAAACTGCCTTGGCAGGATGCAAGCTATGAGCAAGGGTGGCTGAGGAAGAAAGTGTAAGCAATGCAAAATATTTGTGAGCCTAGATCTGAAAACTTATAAAACAGCCCCTGCAAGCCATCAGTCCCAACTCTGGGAGGCACAAGGGCAAGCGTCCAGGTTAAGACAAAAGTACTTGTGGCAGCCAGAAACATTCTAACCTGGAAGTCACTACTCTTTCCTCCAAATGCCAATTCTGTCAGGAAATAACATGTTAAATATAAAATTAGGGAGTCTGCATGGATGTCTTCTAAGATTTCTTCTTTTGACGATCTGGAGGGAAAAAATAAAATGAGAATTTTTTTAATGTACATAATCTGGTCTCTCCCTTCTCTTCCCTTCTCTTTTTCCTGTTCTCATGGCAGCAGGTCAAACTGGTTCCCTCTGTTGAAAGGCCAGACCTTCCTTAACACTCCAGAGGAAGTAAAGTGAAAAGGCTTGTTAGGTTTTGTTTTCTCTTTACTATCAACCTAGAAAGTAGGCATCGATCAGATGCAAAGCCAGCCACCAGCAGGCACTTCCTTGGCCACCACCACTGGTCTGGTTCCCTAAGTGTTCAGACGACCCAAACCCTTCATTTCATAGCTTCAGTTCTGCTTCCATCCTGGTGCTGAGAGAGGCCTAATCCTCCTCGGCCATACTCTGATTTTGAGAGGATTGATGGATAATCCCTATGCTCAGAGTCTCCATCCATGAAAGGGTAAGTACCTTAATAGAATCTGTTAGCCTTGTGTGCCAGTGTGACAACTCGAATGTGGTCTGGAGCCTCTTTCCTCTCCCTTTGCTAAGTAGATATTATGCATGCAGTGAAAGTACATATTGTCTTGTGCCAGTGGTGGTGGAGGAGCTGCAAGTTCTGGCATCTCAGGGAAGATGATGGCAGCTCTCCACCTCCGCTGATACCACCCACGTGCAAGCTCTTGCCTGAGCTGCCACAATCACTACTAATAACATCCCCCATCCCCCACACACTCTTGTCCTCCTCATTGCCTTCATGCAGCAGCTGGAGTGATCATTTTAAAATGCAAACTCATCGTGTCTCTGCACTGCTTCCAATCCCACTGCTCTTAGGATAAAGTCCAACTGGCCCTCTGTGATGTAGCCAATGCCCATGTCTGTGCGCTCTGCACTCATCTTTCTGACAAGTCCTAGTCTAGACTTCCCCTCTGCCTGGAAAATGTGTCCCTGTTCTTGCTTCTCCTCCTTAGCTCCAACTCTCAGTACAGGTCTCAGGTGAGTGACACAGCCCCAGGGAAGCCTTCCGGGACACTCTGATCCCATTAAGGTCCTATTAGACACTTTCACTGAACACTAGACTTTACAGTATGCATAGCATTTATGGTAAAATAGCATCAATATAATTCTTTGTTTAATGTGTATCTCCCCTAAAAGACAGGCACACAGGACACACTTGAAAAACATGTGCCAAATGAAAGAATGAATGAATGATTAGATGGATGGATAGAAGTGGTTACTTGCCACAAGTGGTGGTTACCATGCCAACTTATGTCTTTATGGCAAGCTGTCGCTTTCACATGTTATCAACTTGACAGCAAATGATGGCAGATACAGAACTCCAATGCTGGCCAACCATTGCTGCAGGGATCCTCCTTGCTCCCCTGTCAATTCTTTTCTGTTCCTTTCCTTTTACCACCTGATTTCTCATCCCCAGCTTCATCTCACAGGTAGGTGGGTTCCTGCCACTCAGCTCGCTGTCCCTATATTGTTTTTCTGGAAGGAAATTTGACCTGGACTTGTCTTTTCAATTACTACCTTTATGTGAGCTATTGACCATTTGGGACCCTATTCCAGATCCTGGCATCTTAACCAACAACTGACCTGTCCCAGGTATGAGTGCCCCTCCTGAGCCCCTACAGTACACTCACAACCATTGTGATGACCCTTGAGTTCATCTTCTGCCAGCCTAAGGAACGAGGTCAGAGATGGTGCCTGCCTTTCCTACAATGGTGCCCTCAGCAGGAGCTTAGGGCTGAGCACATGGATGGTCTGCATTTATTAAATAAACAAATGAATGAATACCCCAGGTGGGGGTGGGGTGGGAAAAGACAAACAGTTGTTTTAGTGGGGGAGAGTGTGGCTGGCAGAGCCTGCTGTCCCCAAATGCTTTCAACATCTAGAGGGTTGAAGATAATTAAATGGAAACCATCTATTCAACTGTTCACCATGACAACTGTGCTTGATTGATGAGCCCTGAGGCATAGCCTGGAAAGATTTCAATCTATCTAAGAGGATCACTACCAACCAGGGATTTTTCTGAGCTGATTTTTCTAAGATCTGCAGATAATGTTGTCACTAAGTTTGATGGAATGACAATTTTCAATTCATCCCACTAGTACTGCACAGTTTTATCTGGCAGCCTGCACGCTGGCTAAATGGTGTTTTAGTGTTAAAGCAATAGCATCATGATGGGTGTATCTCTTTCCTCTCATCTGGTTTAAGGGCACCTCTTTAAAGGAACAATAACAACAACAACAAAAAACAATAAAAATGTTAGGATCCTCGCATGATGATATTTGTGACTGACAATTGCATAATGACACAAAGTTACTAAAAACCAGCAATGCGTTGGTATAATGTGTTTTATTACACTTTGGTTGGATGCCATCCACAAAACCATATTTTTCCTGCTTAGTTTAATGGCAATGCTTGGTCTTACGGTAGATGTAGTTAGGCTTCTTGATACAGCTCTGAGGACAGCCCCACCCCCTGCCCTAGTGACCTCTAGCCCACAGGTTAATAATTACTTCTCTAGCTCTCCTTTCTCATGCAAGTTTCAGTCCTGAAAGTTGCTTTCAGATGCAACCCAAGGAACTCAGGCATGGTGAGCCTCCCTGTGTATGCCATCCTGCCAGGCTGTCAGAGTCTGAGAGTATGTGACTACTCAGGTGCTTTGGAAAACCTCTCCTGCAGCTAATTCAGGTATCTTGGTTGACTTGATTTGCCAGAGCTACTATGACAAATACCACACAATGGATTGGCTTAACCAGCAAGCATTTATTGTCTCATGGTTTTGAAGGTTAAAGGTCCAAAGTCAAGATATTGGCAAGCATGTGCTTTCATCCAAGGCCAGAAACATTCTGGTGATGCAGTTCCATCATATAGCCATCCCTCTCTCCTCCTTATCTTCTTCTGAGTTTTGGCTTCTACCTGTGGCTCTTTCTGAATGCCTGCCTCCAAATTTCCTCTCTTCATTAGACATCCAATCATACAGATTTAGGGCTACCCTGATTCAGTTTGGCCACACCTTAACTAATAATGTCATTAGTAGTTGGATCCTATTTATAAATGGGTTCACATCCTCAGGAATTAAGACTTGGACATGTTTTTGTTTGTTTGTTTGTTTTGTGGGGACATGATTCAATCTCCAACCCTGGAAAATAAATAACACCACCAGTGAGGGAGTCAATCTCCTGGATGGGATGGGTGGATATCTCCCTCCCAAGTGGAGAATGAGAACCTTAGGATAAACCAACCTCTAGCCTCAGCTTCCAGCGATGAGGCCTATCTGTATTCCTTGGGAATTATGTGATCTTTCGCTCATTACAGCCTCTTACATTACATGGCACCATGAAAATTACATGGCACCATGAAAAATCCACTACAATATATTGATTCTACATCCCATACCCCATCCCCAAAAGCAGACGCATCCTTACTGCAACCCATGTCCCAACCCCGGGATGTACCATTATCATAGAGCTAGGATTTCTTTACCCCATTGGCTAAAAGTCCAGAGAGACCTCAAATCTCTTAGGTCACTCTTATAGAACAAAAATCTATGGCCATGTTTAGGTCCCAAGAATAATTGCATTCCAATATTTAATATGCCAGAAAAAAATGTCAAATCAAAACTCATTGCATAAGGCCTCTGCAGAGACTGGGGGGGAATGTGCAAATATTAAACTTCCTACCTGAGGAATCCCAGATATTCTGACAAGCATTGGGGACTGCCAATTTAATAGGCCAAGCTCTCAATCTTGGGGCTTGCCCATATGAAACTTATTCCTGCAGAAGAGAAGCTGATCCTACTTATAATTATGCCTAAGAGTCATTGTATTAGCCAGGGTTCTCTAGAGAAACAGAACCATGAGGAGAGATCTGTAAATATGAGATTTATAAAGGCATCTCACGCAACCATGGGAATGGAAGGGTTCAAAATTCATACGGCAGGCTGTGAAGTATGCAGCTCCAATGACGAGTCTCAATGAATTCCACAGAAGAGGCTCACTGGCTAAAGAGGCAGTGAGAAAGTATCTCTTCTTCTCTAATAGTCTTCAACTGATTGGATTATCTTATTTTCAGGAGGCACTCCCTTAGTTGATCACAGATGTAATCAGCCACAGCTGCAATCAACTGACTGATGATTTAATACACCAGCCTTCTGGTTTACCAACCAGCCACAAAATATCCTTGCAGCAGTGGTCAGGCCAATGCTTGCCTGACC